>PNEQ01090384.1:0-99010 GCA_003012365.1 Medauroidea extradentata
CTTAGCTGTGACGTGTCTTGGTGTTTTACTGGCAAATCACAGACTTGTGAAGTTGTAGTAACGTTATTGTGATAGGCAAAGTCAAATGAGAGACATCACTTCACAAAGACACGCTGCCAATAACCATGAAGTAGAACTGCAGATGAGCTCGTAAGTCAGTGAAACAAAGTGCGGCTAAATTCTTTTCGAGAAAATCAGGTGTCTCTAGCGAGGAAGTAAACGTACAGTTAGAGCATAGCCTATACCAATTTACCTTGCAACACGTTCTCCACACGCCACTTCATTCACTCCACCGTTTTTTTTTTTTTTGACAGACCCTAGTTTGCTCCTCAGAGAAGAAAACACTCATTTCAATTTGTTTAGCGTGAAATACATTTTTCTATTATAGAGTTTCTTTGAAAAATGTTTTCTTTTGTTTGTCAACTTAAATATTGTCTTGGAAAAAAACAACTAACTTTACGGTATACATAACTGTTTAGTTGTTTTAATGAGAACACAATTTTTTTTGCTGCTATTAGGAGAGTAGAGGCAGATGCCTGCAGATCTATAACAGGCGTCAAATTTCTTATTGCCTGAGTCAAACAGGGTAAAAACTCCATTTACAAGTGAGAACCGGTAAGCTTATGTTAAGCTGAACGTACCTTGAAACCTAGCAACAGTACATTTATCCGTGATAAATTATCTCCTTATGACTTCCTGATTCGCTGTGTAAGTAGGCCTAGGTCAGAATATAGACTATTTATATAGGATGAACTGCGTATTTAGGATAAACATGCGAATCAGATATGAGTAGTGACACTGGAAAATCGCGAAAATGTTTAACATAGTCTCCAGTGAACTGTATTACATTAACCGTGACACGTGTGAACAGTTTAGGGACAAATCACACTCGCTATGTGTCCAAGCTGTGCAGTTCTAACTGGGCCTGTTGTAGAGAAAAACAAAGCTACAACTAAACCATAGCCAATGTTGATACAAAACATTCAGTGTTATATACATCACGTTGGAGCCTAGCAAACATTCAACTATTCCCGCGATTTTCCAGTGTCTCTAGGTATAGTCACTGTTCTGGAAGAGAGTGAAGATCTAATATCGTTACCGGAGACGCTTGATTTTGGGTAAAATATTTCATGGCAGATTGTATGTTTTAAAACACTTAAAAAAAAACGTGTTGTTGACGAAAATCTTGTACTTGTAAGAATGATTTGACGACATACAGTATGGAATTATTTTAATTGCTCAAATAGTAAAACTGTTTCAAACCAAAACACTGAAACTCGTGAGAATAACATCAATCACAACATTTCGTTAGAAAACATTTACGTTAAAAAAAAATTTTTTTTTGAAAATTTAACCTAAGTCTTTTAATTACGTATTTAATTCCGTTTTACAAAACTGAGTCATAATATGTGAGTAAGATGTAATTCGACAATTTATCTCCAGATATCAATCGATATAGGCTAAATCGAAAAAAAAAATCACGTGTTCTCAGGAATGTATGCTTACTTTATGTTATTTAAGTAATAAAGTTTCATTAAAAAAAAAGCCTTCAATATCAATGGGATTACGACTGCATTTAGAAACATTAAATACCTAGTTACCTTCCTCGTAGTTTCGTGTGTTTAGAAGAGCATCAGCTTCACGCATTCATGTGGCAGCAGCCTAGACTTCTCAGTACTATACACTAACTGACCACAGAAGATCGTACATTGGCTTCTTACCGTACTAATGGGTAGCACGTGATATCCACACGAATTATTTCCCACTAAATGTTGCCCGCGATTTCGTACGTGTTATTACATATTTATGTATAGAATTAATATATTTTTTCGTCAGAAATCTTCGAGGGCGCACGTACAATAAAGTTTCAACGCTTAAATTTTTTGATTGCTGTTTTATATATATATATATATATATATATATATATATATATATATATATATATATATATATATATATATATATACACACACACACAGTGAAACCGCTCAAATCCTAATCCCGGAAATCCGAACGAGTCCGAAAGAGTTCTTTTTTAGACAAACACACACGAATAGTCATAAAACAATTATGTATATATTCTATATTGTAATCTTATTTTAAATAGTTAGTTGAAAATTAACAAAGAAGTGCAGTTAGCATACGTAACAATGTGTAAATGTGTCTGCATACATACTTGTAATCTAGGATTGAAAATTTGCCTGCCTCCCCACCACCTACTCACCAATCAAGGTCACTTACCTCGCTCGTTGCGTGCCATAATCAGCCTATCTCGCTCAATGTACAGTCCTATACGATCGTAAAGAGGGTTCGTTATTATGTTATAGATAGTTTTCTGTTAATCCAAACAAATTGAAATTCGAACACGCTACAGCCCCAATTAGTTCAGATGTGAGGGGGTTCACTACATATATCGTGATATTGCGGACGTTTATACAAAACTATTTAAGTACGGTATTTTCGTCATACATTGTTGTCACGTACACCAAACCTTACTAACTTTATTGACACTCTCTACTTTAATTCCTCATAAATAGTGACCCTGTTTTTTCGCAAAATAATTTTGCCCCAGAATGTTTCAGTGCCTTACGTACACATATGCAATTCAGCTTCATGGTTATTGGCAGCGTGTCTGTGTGAAGAGCCGTATCTCGTTTCACTGAGCCACTTACAATAACGTTTCTGTAACACCACACGGCTGTGATTTGCCGGTAGAATACCTAGGCTCGTGACAGTTAAAATATCCAATCACTGACCACGAAGCATAACTGCAGATGTGCACGTAATGCACGGAAACAAAGTGAGGGTCGCTAGACATAAATATTCAGGGTGAAAACTAGCCTATGTACTTCTCCAGGTCCCGGCTACCTATAGGCCTACGCCTAATTATGTTGCGATAGGTTCCTGTGTTTAGTCGTGGAAATATGACAGACATACAGACACAGTTACTTTCACTTTTATTATGTTATTGTTGATATTTATTACTGGCTTGCAGTTGTCAAAGACGTGCCAAGAAAATAAGATAATCACAGAATTTATAGTAAGGTATTGGTTCTCGGCGTTCAACCTGACCTTGAATGTATGTGCGAAATTAACGTACTTCTTAATATCTGCCTCTGGCCGGAAATATTAAGAATTGTTTTTTGTTTGTTTGTTTTTGCTGTGAAACTCTCGTTATCAGTTGACCTATTCCAATAAGATAAGAAGAATAAGAAAATAGTAAAGATAAACACGGATGAATTAAGTCTTCCAGGAATATTATAAATAGAGGCACGAGTATTTAGCGTATTCATCTGGCAACAGCCTAGACTTCTCAGTTCTATACATCTACCGGCTGAAGCCGAATACCCATTGGCTTGTAACAGTACAAACGTGTAGCACGTGATATCCCCACGACAGCTTGCAGTCGTCAAATGTATGTTAAACCCGCTCTAGTCTAATCTCAGAAGGAGGAGTGAAGTATACGTTATTGACGTTCAGCCTGACCTAGAATCAATACGCGAAATAATCGTGCCTATAATTATAACTAGAGACGGTGAAATTTCACTAATTCAATGACCTGCATGTTAGAATCAAATATCCTATGCTGACTCAAGCTCCGTACATTCGTTCATTGTCTGTTGTTCCACTGAGTAGCAGATAGTGGACAAATGGTCGGGACTTAAGTATGTATAGGTAGAGACACTGGAAAATCGCGGGAATAGTTGACTGTTTGCTAGGCTCCAACATCCTGTTTGTAACACTAAATGTTTCGTATCAACATTGGCTATAGTTTATTTGTAGCATTGTTTCTATCTTCAATAGGCCCAGTTAGAACTGCACAGCTTGGATACACAGCGTATGTGATTTGTCCCAAAACTGTTCACACGGGTCACGGTTAGTAAAATACAGTTTATTGCAGACTATTTTAAACATTTTCGCGATTTTCCAGTGTCTTTATGTATAGGATACTCTAACAAGCAGGTCATTGAATTCGCGAAATTTCACCATCTCTAGTTAATGCAGGTACAGTTCTATGTAATGTAAGTGGCTATGCGCTGGGACTTGAACCAGCGACGTACATAACACGAGTGTGGCGTGTTCATAGCGACCAGTTGTCTTGAGGCTTCTCCAGTACTGCAGCAGTATACTCTCCCCCACTTCCTTCCCCTCCCCTCTCCTTACAAAACAAGACTCCTGGTGCCATCCGGTACCAGATACCAGAATCATACTCAGGCGCCAATATTCTGCTTAAGACTAAGTCATGTTTCATCCGCTACATGCCGTATGTATGATATATGACAATCGTGTCATATGAAGTTATATTATATGTTATACTATACAGTAATGCTTTATAATATCATTTCCTAATTATTATATTATATTATAATATATTTTATTATATTATATGATATTATATTATATGATATGATATGATATGATATGATATGATATTATATTATGTTATATTATATCATATTATAACATATAGTATATTATATAATATTATGTTATATTATTTTATATTACATTGTACTATAGTATTTTACAGTACACTATACGATATTCATTGACCGATTTTAGCAGTGAATTCGCGTTATAAACATAACAGTTTTTTTGGACATAGGCCTACACCATTTTGGGCTGTTGTGTTTATAACACGAACCTATTGTAAGAATCCTTCAAAGTCGCCTGCAATGGCGTTTGTCCTAACTGTTATGTTTATGGCTATACGATAGCATGCAATACTATGTTTTGTATTTTTCTAAATGTGTTGTATATTTTTCTTCCGGTTGAAAGTGGTCCCACTGATTTTTGGTGAAAATAATTTAGCGCCAACTTGTTTCAGTGTCTTACTTGCTACGCTCCAGCACACCTTGATGATTAATGGCAGAGTGTATTTGTGGAGAGGCATCACTCATTTGACTGGGCCAATAAGAACAAGGTTACTGCGACACAACACATCTGTGATTAGTGGGTAGAACCCCGAGACTCTGACAGTTAAATGTGCATGTAAGGCATTGAACTGAGCTGTTACAACATTGTTTATAATAACAACCAGTGGTTCCACTGTCACGTTAGACTCCATTGGTCATTGACAGTGTACCTGTGTACCTCATTGATTTATTGGGACCTTTTATTTGTTGGTGTTTATTCTAATAAAATACGAATCGTACAAGGAATTAAATCGAATTTTTTTCACTCATTTTGAGCTGTGAGCATTGACGAGTCAGAAAATACACACTCTTAAAAAACTATGTCGTAAATGCATCATGCCGCAAGCAGATAAATAAAAATAGGTGTACACACTCTACCTGGGAATGTTATTAATTTAGTGTCACATGTTTCGTGATCAGCAGCAGTCATTGTTTATATTTGCCGGGCATTGCAGACAAATACAAAATGATAACACAACACAAAACATAAAATTAACAATATCGTCACATGAATGCCCAAGTAAGGTAACTGAATTTTTTTCAGCTAAACAGAGGCAGAGGCGCTTCAAAATTCCACACAGCAAATGTATAAGTAACCAGCTACTCAAGTGAAATAAATCGACGAATACAACTACTTGTTTATGTAAATTTACGTACAGAGCGCATAAGAACTGTACTAATAGGTAAATTACGTTTTTCATTACTGTTGTATTACAGAAACTAGTGGTCTAAAATTAGAGTAGTAATACATTTTGGTTTTCCTCATACTATTATTACCCAATGCACAATTTAGAAAACAAATTCCGCCAGCGTCTCAAAACTCTTTGAAAAATATTACTTTTTTGGATTAATGCTATGATTTAAAACTTATAAGAATGTTTGTTTTGCCAAGCAGTGTAACGATCCATTTTCCACCTAATGTTCGAATAAGAAAACCCAAGCATATATCATTTATCAAAATATGTGGACACGTTTCAAATACGTATATTCCGTCTGAGCTTCAGCTTACTGTTTCATTTCTGGTGAACTAAGCTCGTCTTGAAAATATGAATGAAATAAATATTTTGTTACCATTGCGACAGCCAAATTATTTTGTAGTAAACACAACATAATTTCTGGTGACTACAATGTTTAATTAACGACAGCAAAATGTTTTGCAAATGTTTGGCTGGTTCAATAGTAGCAAAATATTTTGTTGTTGCCACGAATTATTTCTTTCCGTGCTTCTTCTTGATTATTATATGATTTGTGGTAGCTGCAAAGTGTTTAATGTTAATGTCATAATGAGTGTCAGTGTGTTGTGACAGAAGTAACAAGGTAGAGTAACAAGGTGGTAATTGTTACAGAAGCTGGAGAGAAGCAGGCGACAGACTGCAGGAAGAACCACAGTGGAGAAGGAAGAGGACAAAGAAGAGTGAAGAGGAAGCCTCGAGTGCTCTTCAGTCAGGTGGGCATCTTCTCTACTTAGAGGCGAGTTTCCTATTACACGCAGATGTAAAGTTTCCACTATGTTACGTCTACAGCCACGATTACCTTATGTGTACATTTACAGCTATGTTTCAATATCAGTGATAGAATGTTTTAACTCTCACGTGGCAAATCACCGACTTATGGTGTCACAATAACACTATTCTGATTGGCACAGTGAAATGAAAGGCGTGTCGGAACTAGGTAAAAACAATAGCGAGCTCAATGACCTGCATGTTATAATCCATTGCCCTATGTACGGTCAAGCCCTGACCATTTGTCCAATAGTTGCTACTCTCTGGGCCAGTAAACAATGTACGAATATACGGGGTTTTAATACGCATAGGACTTTGTATTACAGCTTGCAGCTTGATTCATTACAATCGAGAAGTTTTCCTCTCCCAGTCATAACAAATACACGCAGCCAATAACTATGAAGCTAAGCTGCCGATTTACATCACGTAAGCAATTAAAACAATATTGTACAAAAGTCTTTTCGTGACAAACTTGTGGTTCTAGTTATCTATAGAGACACTGGTAAATTGTGGTAAAAGTTGATTGTTTGCTAGGCTCCAACATGCTTTGCATAACACTGAAGGCTATATTGGCTATCGTTTACATGAAGCATTGTAACCCTCTTCAACTGGCTCAATTACAACGGCATAGTTTTAACACAGAACGTGTGTGATTCGTCAGAAAACTGTTCACACGTGTCACGATTGATACTACCGTTTATTACAGACTATGTTAAATTTTCACCATTTACCAGTGTCTCTAGTTATTGCAGACCAGGAAAGTTTCTCAAATTTGTTTGAATATTTGGGCAAATGGTACAGTGTCAGAATGCAAGGGTGGTTGAGAGGATGAGAGTACCTCGAGAAATCCAGACAGCCAATGGCAAAATACGTCACGCTTCCCACATGCGAAAAATCTGGGACTAATCACGCCGGGGATCGAAACCTGAGTCGCCTTGTTGGGAGGCGACCGCGGACCCTAACACGATTCTTACTGAAATAAAACATAATATTATAGCAGATTAAAATATGGTTATTCACTTTGAATTGCAAGACTCACATGAGTGCACTGAAATAATGTGTACAGGCACACGTATCACATGCTGTCAGACACGCAGCACAGATGCCTAAGCCAATAAGAAGCCTGTAAGCGAGGTTCAACATTACCGACCGAGGTAGAGCAGGACGACACGCGTTAGATTCCCGGTTCGAACGTACTAACTTCGGTTTTCCGAGGTTTTCCGAAATCACTTCAGCCGTCAGCCCAGGCCTTCGAGCTATATGAGAGCTACGACCGTCACAAGATAATTTGAAAACTACTCAGCCAGCATTAGTGCAGTGTACTTAGGAATATAATTCAAACAACTATACACGAGTAAACACCCATGTAAGATTCACCACTACTTAGTAAAGTATATATTTTATCAGCCGAATGTTGGCGAAAACGGGTGTTTTGCGGTCATATTTTAGAAATGAAAATCTTGGCGAAGAATACATATTTTAAAATGTACGCATACAGCCGTGGACAATATATGTTTATCTTTAATAATACGTCATAAAATAATAGTGTGACCACTGAATACCTCATAGAGGGTAGTTACCTGGGAGAAGACTGCACGCTAGTTCTGTGACTAGCTCTTAGAGGCTAAGGTGAAGTGTGATGTGCTAGCAGTGCCGTCCTTATAGCTTCCACACTTCTTGGTGTGTGACGCTCAAAATACGTCTTCCGACCAGGCGGCCCCCTTAATGTAGGCCCAGACCTATTTACGACGCACTTTAACCATTGAGCCTCTACCAAGGCCTTGTGCTGTTTGAGGACACGCAAAGCAACTAATAAACCCAATTGGGGAGCGCGTCGTTTGCCCTAAAGTCGTATGCCTTACGTCGTTTGCCCTCATGACGTTTTCCCTGAAGTCGTTTGCCCTAAAGTCGTATGCCTTAAAGTCGTTTGCCCTAATGACGTTTGCCCTGAAGTCGTTTGCCCTAAAGTCGTATGCCTTAAAGTCGTTTGCCCTAAAGACGTTTTCCCTGAAGTCGTTTGCCCTAAAGTCGTATGCCTTAAAGTCGTTTGCCCTAATGACGTTTTCCCTAATGACGTTTTCCCTATAGTCGTTTGCCCTAAAGTCGTACGCCTTACGTCGTTTGCCCTCATGACGTTTTCCCTGAAGTCGTTTGCCCTAAAGTCGTATGCCTTAAAGTCGTTTGCCCTAAAGACGTTTTCCCTGAAGTCGTTTGCCCTAAAGTCGTATGCCTTAAAGTCGTTTGCCCTAAAGACGTTTTCCCTGAAGTCGTTTGCCCTAAAGTCGTATGCCTTACGTCGTTTGCCCTAATGACGTTTTCCCTATAGGCGTTTGCCCTAAAGGTGTTTGCCTTAAAATTACTTTTCGGTCCGTAGTTTGCCCTAAAGACGTTTGCTCTACACTTTAGGGCAAACGCCTTTAGGGCAAACGACGTGTACCCCGAAATTCGCGTTATTTTCTACTATTATACTAGACTGGAAGTTGTACGGTCTCTTGACATCTCCCTTTGGCATGCAAAGTCGTTGCCTGCCGGCGACATAGATCGCTTCCCACCAATAATTGAAAGTGACCAACCTCCTGCAACTGACATTGCATACATGATCTTTGCCGGTGGAATCACATATTGTACTCTATTTTGTAATGAACTGAGATGCAAAATTCGTCACCAAATGATAACGCGGTTTTTTCATTTTGGTATGAAGATTAGGCCTACGATTTAAGGTTTCGCTCTTTAGTTTACCAGCGGTGTATATTTTTTTAAACGCAAATGAACACATGTATCAAAAATTCATTCTTGCAGTTTTATCACTTGTATATCATCGTTTGTATCTGAATTTTTCTGTTGCAATACAACAAACGGATTTCAGATTTTGTCCCTTAAATATCACATATTTTGTTGACAAAATAAGCCAAAATTAAGCAAAATAATTTTTTGCTAGCGAACATAAAAAAAAAACGCTCTGGTGAAATTGCGTATCGTATTATTGTAAACACATTAAATTTTTTTCAAAGAATTTGGTTGAAAAACATCTGAGTTTATGCAATTGCTTGAAATAAATTCAACATGACGGCCTTAACACAAGCTGTTTGACATGGTATGAAGATTAAATACAGTCTCAAATGCAGCCAGAAGAGTTGAATGGATTTATCATCACGGACATCTATTGAAACGTTACCAGTTTGATACACTTGAATTGTGTTTTGTGGCCACAATAAAATATTTTGTCATTGTGGACTTTGCCAGTTTTCTACTGTAGTCCTTAGCAAAGTTTTTCACTTAAACACTTTGTAGGCAGAACAAACAAACTTTGTGAGATGTACGTTAGAATATCATTTTGTGGCCAGATCAAATCCTTTTTTTTTCTCCTGAAAATGGAAGGATGGCAGTAATGGGAGATCCTCGAGAAAACCCGTCGACCAACAACATTATCTGCACGTTTCCAAAACTTGACTAAAGGGAATGGAATCCGGATCACTGTGTGAGTGATCTGTCCAGTAAGCTACAACACGCAACTTTGTCATTTATATTAGAAATAACGGAAAAATTATGCTATGATTATTTTATATTTTTCACTCGCGATTCCTGAAATTTACTAAACTACAGTATGACAGTATTTCTTAAATAATGTCACTTGAGGAGAACAAGAATATCATGCCTTGAACTGCAGATTTACAACTGTGTGCCAGCAGGACTCAGTTCGTCCCAGAGGAAGACATGACGTGAGACCGTACAATGGACAGACGCCGGAATGAGAGGGGCGAGGGATACGGGAGAAACCCGAGAAACCCCGCCACCCAGCGGCATCGTCCGACACTATTCTCTCTTATCAATATCCGGGGACAGGCCCTCGCCGGGAATAGAGCCCTGGTAGTCTTGGTCAGAGGCGAGTGATCTAGTCACTGCGCCAAGTGGGGTCCTTAAGCAATATTGTCACAAATAAGAATAAAGGGAAGATATAAGATAGAAGAAGATTGAATAGAAGAATATATTTTAAGGGAAATGCTGCCTTGTTCTCTATAAACAGTAAAGACAGTAAACGCATTTCTCTGCTCGTAACATCAGCCAACGGTCTGTATGTTGGATTCCACATTACTCTGTAAATTTGAATCCCAGTATTTCTTTCCGTTGGCTACTGCCTTGAAATATTATAGGTTGATCTCACTCTTGGCAACACAGTATTCGTTTTTTTTTTCTTGCAAATTTCTTATTCGTCTACTGGAATATTGTAGGACGTGAGTAGACTAACAAAACCATTAGCCAATTTCGAAGTTCACTAAAATGTGCAATGATTTGCAAGATAGCCGTGATTCGTGCAATTTTCCGGTTTCCCCAGTGTTACATGTTTAGCATTTTATTTTCATATTTTCTACGTCTTATAATCTGTTAGTAATTTTTTCCACCGCCGGACTTTGTCGGACCTGTAGAACACGTGCCACACGTTATAGCCATGTCCGAAATCTCCACTTAGGTAACTAAATAGGTCACGTGACCAGTATTAGGTACCTAAATATTTAGGGATTAAGGGTAAAATGTACTGAGGCGGAGAAGTACACTAAATTCCCTAATAGCTCCGTAAATTCGTATGCTATTGTTTACTTGCATTTGATTGTTTGCGTATTGGCTGAAAAATAAATACACGTTCATTACAAATAGTAATAATTAAAACTAAGAGACCGTAGTGTTATTTCACACGTATGTAATGCCAATATTTAAATATACATTTCAGAGTTTATAATAATTAATTCCAAAACGAATTAATAATTTTGACGTGCAACTAGTGTTGCAGGGGGTGAAAACACTGTCAAATAATGTATTTACAATAAATAACTCGCAAGTTATTCAACATAGAAATTCCAACAAGTCTCTAGTTTTAAACTTTCCTGCACGCAGGGCTGGTACGTAACATTCTAATATGTCCACCCTAAATTCCGAAACCATAACAAAAGTTTTAAGTTGTTTCGGACACGCGTATGTAGCTGCAGTTCTCTCAAGTTCCTCGTACCACTTGTTGGACAGACTTGAACAGAAATCCCCCCTCACCCGCTATCAACCCCACTTACTACCCTACCACCCACCCACCATAACTCAGTGGAAGCCTTACTCTCTGAGTCATTTATTTTCTCGTTCTTTATGACGTCTGCCAGTTCAATCAATATTACTTGAGCACCCACGCCAGCCGCATATATCACAGTACAGTTCGGTTACTCATTCACAGATATGACAGAAGAGGAACTGGAATAAATAACCTTCTGCGTACGACATTCAGAGCATCATTCTACTAGATAAATGCTGTCCATGGCAGTGCAAACAATTTCTGCGAACACTGCTTGTTTTTTTTTCCCTTCTGGCCACGTGTACTCTTGCATCAGTTGCTGCTGAAACCAAACACGCACAATGCAACTAGACAATGGAAAATAGCGGTAAAAATTGACTGCTTGCTAGGCTTCAAAGTAAACACTGATAGTTCTGTATCGATATTGACTATTGTTTATTTGAAGCTACGGAGCTCTCTCGTCAACAAGCCCAGTTATAACTGTACAGCTTTAACTCAGTACAAGTGTTGATGTGTCCTCAAACTGTCCACACGTGTCACAAATGCTCACCCAATAATTACTTACTCTGATAAAATATACTACAGTTTATTGGAGGCTAAAACATTTTCGCAATTTAACGCCTGAGGCCATAATAGAAGGCTCCTTTTGATAAAATTTCCTGTTACGAGGGAATTAAAGGACTCTGTCTATCTAGGCTGAAGTCAAGGGTTTACTTAGGAAAATTGAATTTACTCTTAACTGGCAAATTTTAAGTGTACATGTTCTGCATGAAATGTGTTAAAACTATTAAGAATGTGTATAAATATATGTGCATGTGTGTGTGGTGAGCTTTTGATACCCACTAACCCGGTGGAAGTGTAGGCTAATCTTGATATTAAGATAAAACTGTATCGGTTTACGGACATAAAACATTGCTTATGTATAACATAAGCATCTCATTGCAATAAACATTCAAATATATCATGTAATCTTGAGGACAAATAGCTAGGAAAACATGAATGTAACGCTAGAGGATGGTGGCCGGCATCAAAGGTTAGGAATTTGAAACGTGAAAATGCACGGTAAAGAGAGAAGCGAATGCCATAAAAGAACGAAATTTCGTGTACTGGTAAGTTACGTGACGACAAGAAACCACAGAAAACAATGTTACAGATAATAGGCCCCTTCTTGCATTAAATAGGAACTGATCACGGTATATTACGTAGAACTTTGTGACTATCTGCTGCAGCGATTTGACGTGGCATGGCATATACCACAGAAAGTATTCATCATGCAAATGTGAATAAAATAGGCTGGCTTGAGAGTAAGTTCTAATCCCGGTTGTTTCCACTGGAAGTACGTAATCAGTTGGAGGTGGATCTATAAATATCAGCAAGGTTGGCAGCCTGAAACACTGTCGTGCATGACGTGATAGTCCTTAACGACATTTGCTTGTCATTTTATGGTGCATTGACATATTTTTAGTCACCACTATTATGTTCATCAACCTCTATCATGAATCATACCAGGTCCAATGTTGCATGTATGTTTCCCTAATTATTTGTCTTCACAGTCACACTATATTTACGACTAATCTTGTACATATGTATGTGTGCGTGTTCATATATCCTGACCACATTCTTTGTAGTGACAGATTGTTCAGTTTACTGCGAGCCAATTACAGACATTTTAACTTAAATTCTGGTAATGTAATTGCAGCATCACCGTAGTCTTACGATGTTTTAAGACCATGGTTTCATCATGTATTACAGGTTTTGTCGTTTACGCGTCCTACCTATTATTATTTCGTTCAATTTCGTTCACAGCTTCTTATATAAGTTCTGTTCACAGGGTCTCATACTTAAGTAAAATAGATACAGAGAGAGACAGAGAGAGATCTGATTGCGCTATGACGAGTAGAATTCATGTTGAGCTAAGCATTTTTAATTCGGAGTTACTTTTGAGGTGCGACACACAAATTGCGTGATTGAAGGTTAGTATTCTTTAAATGTGTAAAATTAGTTCGAAGTTGTCTGGGAAAAAATATTTAAATATTTAACAGTTTTTTAAATTTTTTATTTAAATTTCCTTGGCTTAAATAGCACTAAGGTAATTTGTCGTTAGAAAAAACTTCCTTGTCTATCGTATTGGTTAACTGAAACACTGGATGAATTACCAATTATTAAGCTGATTGCTTATCGAGAAATATGATTGCATATTTAAATGTGTTATTTAAAATGTAACATAACTGCTAAACTCTTATTTCTATGTTATATAGAGAATATTTAGTACCTTTATAGTTCCACAGATTTGCCTTTACAGTCTATGTGTAATGAGATTTATGTAACGCGAGGTTTACACATGTTGCTTTTAGAAGTGCAAGTGAGTGTCACATATTTCAGAACAAAGTTCAAGTAATGTACTTCAAAGAATAATTGCATTCGGATTGAATGATTAGGTGAAATATTGTGAACATACGGCACTGTAGTACTGTGTCTTGTTAGAAAACCGATAGTGGAACATGAGAAAAAGCTAAATTTAGGTTTAATCAACACACAGACATGTAAAAATATCACAGCAATTATTTAAAATCACAATAATATAAGAAAAACACCGCAGTTAAGACAGCACAGAAATATTATTTAAGACTACGGCAATGTTTCATAACATACAGGAGGACAGATCGACAATGTCACAGACTGGAAGACAGAGTGATGAAGATACAGGACACAATATTGTTCTTCTTATGAGCTTGTCTCGCAACTTCTGGAACCGCCATATGCTCCTGTCTTCACATTTAGCCGTTAGACGTTGACTTAATTGTTTTCTTGTCATACTGTTTATATTCTGGGATAACATAGATGTACAATAGCATGTTTTCGCAGTATTCCGCTGAAGGTTCAAGTAACAGTGTAGAACTTGATGGTGACTTGTGTCTGGCAGGCGCAGGTGCACGAGCTGGAACGTCGGTTCAAGCAGCAGCGCTACCTGTCCGCCCAGGAGCGGGAGAGCCTGGCGGCCGTCTTGAAGCTGTCCACCACGCAGGTCAAGATCTGGTTTCAGAACCGCCGTTACAAGAACAAGCGTCAACATACACTACTCGAGTCAGGCGACCTGGCAGGCAAGGCCCCTGGGGCGCAGCAACCTCTGCAGCCGGGGCGTACTGCGGGCTGCGGCGTGCCCCTGATGGTGGTGGGTGGGGCGCGGACTGGCAAGGACCTGCACATCTACCCCCACCACCAGCAGCAAGGAAGCCACGCCCACACGCACCCCCACCATGTCCAGCAGGACTACCTGCCGCCCCCTGCATACCCTGGCCTACTGCAGCCCTCTGTATCCTCGCACATGCAGGCATACTGTGTGGCTGAGCAGCCGGACATCAAACCTTGGTGAACATTGCAGGACTGTTGTTTCCTGCGGACTGCACTCGTGTATTCGTGTGCCCCTCACAATTTGCTTGTTATCACTTCGGATTTATATTGTATATGAATAAAAAGAAGGTTATTGTTTAATGTAATTTTAGTAAAATAAAGTTCAAACAAATACAGCTTATTTTACTGTCATTGGAGTCAAGGAGCAGTTTTGCTAATAATTCCTTTTATTATAAAATTTCTTTAAAAATTGACTGTGGTGTTGCAGCTATAAAGTTTTGATTTTAGAAGATTTTGAGTTATTCCTTAATCTTTGTAAAACATACTTCACTTTACAAACACCTTAACCACATAACTGGAACAGTTATACAATATGTAATATAATTCCCCAACGTATGTGTTGACATGTTCATGTTTCATATTATGGTCTTTTTTCAAATTACAATCTTGTCAATTATGACATCTCACAAGGGCACACATACTGTAGGGAAGTGACTGGCTCATCAACCATGTGTAAATTTGTAGATGGTAAGATTGTATGTACAGCTGCATCAACCTTATATCTTAGGGAATGGCAATTTTTGCTGTTCCAGGTTTTTTGTTTAATAATATTAGCAAAACATATCTTGTTATAGGTAAATCGTGGTTATTTCATGAAGGTGGTAATGTAGTGATTTATTTTAGGCTTACACTAACATAGTTGCCAACCAACCATGTGCAGTGAATAGAGAGTGCTACATGTCCATCTTCAAGTTCTCCATCTTTGCTCGTCATATCGAAGTGAATCGTTTTGTGCTGGGTCAGTTCGCTTCTGTGGAACTGTGATGGATGTTTGTGCAGTGTATAAACAATTAGTGTTTTAAAAAACTCCACGGTACATTTTTAAAACTCTGCCATGTTAAAGTTAATGTATAAAAGTAATTTCATAGCACTGCAAGGCTACTGCACGTTATTGGCATAATTAAGACCAAACATAACATTTCAGTGAAATATTTCTTGGTGCCTTGCAATGATTACTTTTAAGCATTTTTAAAGCAGTTTAAAAATATAGATATGTATTGATAACAGAAACAGAATAAATAATGACAAAGAACTATACCATAAGGTGCTTATGAAAGCATAGTAGGTATAATTTACTCGTTAGTATAGGTCATGTGACTCGATCTGCTTAGTCGTTGAATATTTAACAGTTTTTGCCAAGCGTACATTAATACTTCATATAAATATGTTGGTGGACTGTTAAATAATGCGGTAAAATCTACAGAATCAGTATATTTCAGTCATCACTCGGTATGATTAGAGCAGGATAGATCAATGGAGATTATCATTTTGTAATGATATAATATATGTATGTAGTGCATACTGCAACTGTGTACTAGTAATGCATACTGTATAAAATGTTAGAGCTAATCTCAAAATTTATTCATAGGAATAAGGGATTACACAGTTAAAGTTCCTGATCCATAACCACTGCTTTTTGCATCGATAGAGAATTTACTATAAGCAACTAATTTAAAAATGTTACAATTTATATATTTAGAGGGCCTGGTAATCAATAATTATATAATTTATTCCATAACTAAATTATGGTCTCTGCCGAAAATTATACTTGATAAACTCATTCAGACTTCTCGTCCAGCTAAACTATCATACTTTGGCATCGTATTTTTCGTGAACATGCACCCAAACATCTTACAACATATTTTCTTTTTTGTATACACATGCCAGAGCCTGTGTTTGTTTACACTTTACGCACGCTTTCCTACTTTTCGTCCGCTGCTGGCTATGTAGGGGTAGACCTGAGTAGATCCAGCGACGAGATCGAGTTGAAAATTTAGTGATGTTGCAGCCCGGTAGACTTTTAAAGCATGTGGTTCTTGCCCGATTTTAGAGTACTGGTACTGTTTACTCTATCAGATAGATCGAATATGGTTTCCGTAAGCCCCTATAGAAGTAATTTTATGCCAATGTAAGAAGTCACAAAATAACCAAAGTTTAATGAAATTACCACGGACAATTTGTCTTTAATCTCTCTTTTAAAATCATAGTTGTAGTAATGAGTACTCATCCTAAATTTAAGATATAACACAACATTACACTAAAAGCACATGTTAAAGTTCCCAGCTAATATCAAATAAATCCACCTATAATGGACTGTAAATCATAGTGTGTGCCAGACGGTTACAAAATATCGACAGTGCGGTCGTCAAGATCATTTTAAATATGCAGGCATTTCCAGATATGGTTATTCTTTGTAGAATGCATCTAAATAATATCATGTTCCTTGGTCCACACAAAGTTAACCAAAATTAGGAAATTCATTTACTTTGTGTGTTTAAACAGAACTTTAAAACACATGATAGTAAAGAAGGAACTTGGTTTTGGGCTAACCTTCATACAAATTCGCATACTGGCCTATAATCTCGCAATAAGTATTGGGAAGAAACGTATATTAGGTATTGCCGAATAGATTTCAAAGTATTTAAAAAAAACTAGCCTATTTCAGTGCACTTAACCCTGACACTATTATAAGAAGTCTGATATGTGTCCACTTATGTCAACTAGCATTTCTGGAGAAGAGATATTAACAACTGACAGATAGACATGAAGTACTACCGAAGGAAGATGTCATTGTTGGATCTCTACTTTCTTCGTCTACAGCAGAAAGCGAAGGGAAGAAGAATAGTATGAGCATAAAAGAATCCAGAGCTTAAGACTTGAATGTGTCTGTGCAAGAAACATAAACAGCAAATAGAACACTAGGCTATGTAGGTTATTTGAACTGCAGTTCTTTAAGCATAAGAAAATTGGATCAGCTCTCTAACAAAAGTTCTTATTGCCAGTAGGAGCTACAAGCTCTCCTGGCAGGAATAAGGTTATGAATGCATATGTGAAGTGTGTAACTACAGTTACAATTGTCTAGTTTGGAAGAAATTATCACTGTGGGTACTGCTTGGTTTGGCATCACACGAAATGTCACGCAAAGGAGGCCATTTCCACTGATATTAGTGTACTAATTGTTGTCAGGGAAGTTCCGAAGAGCACTAAGTACTGTCAAAACCACCCCGAAAATTGTCTGAATCGTCTTTATTAGAGTTTGGTTCATACTTTTTTAATTGATATACATTTTCGTTTTGTGTGCTGAATAGAACATTTTCTTGTAAGAGTGATGTCAGCGAAACTCAGAACGAGACTGACAAATGTTGAAATTAACCGATATTTAGTTATGTCATATTTGAGTGGATTTGAGGCTTTTTTTTTTTTACTTTGTATTTTTACGTATAAAATTTAGTGTGAGAACGTTTTCGTGAGTTGTTGTCAAGGGAATTCTGGAGGGAAAATGAATTCAAACGTATCTCAAAAAGATTAATATTTTTCTGAAAGTGTTTATTTAAATTTTTTTCATTAAATTTAAGCTAAACTATTAGTCAGCCGAGAAGAACATCTAATGTGTAATTATTGTAAGGTTAAGTCTGAATAAGTCTTAGAAGTGTTAGTAATGTCCCTAAATTATGTTTTAATAGCTTTTCTTACCTCCTAAATGTTTTTACTGTTATTGTTTGGATTAAGATTTAAATTTAACAATTAGTGTACCCACATATGTTGTCAAATATGTTCTATAAAATTATTGTGAAAGAGCGTACAAACAATGTAGGCCTAATTTTGTGATGTTTTCCATGTCTATAATTTAGTTAACTATTATGCAAATATTATCAAGCACCAACAATACTTATTTCCTCAAATAGAGTTGGAAGACATATGTGTACTAGACATGAAAATTGTATGTGGTAACACAAAAAAAGACGTTTATAATTACGTTAGTTAATACTTTACTCAGGCAGTTTAATGCTAACGCAAACAAATTAACCAAAATTAAGGAGAAATATTGAAAGATTTTAAATTGTTTATTTATTAAATATTATAAATTTTTGATATCAACATCATATATATTTGTTGCAGAGCTGTCGGAAGTACGTTAAAATAATTTTTTTTTTTTTGGTTGGTTACTCACGTACGTCTGAACAACACAGGTTAAATTTAGCTGTTGGTTTCTTACAAGAATTCATAAGACCGAGTTATAGAACACTTAAACTCTAAAAGTTTCAAATACACTAGCAGATTTACTTGTGAAGTACCCAGATGAAAGTTTCAAAACTTTACGATATTTATGACATATGTACTCGCTGCTTGTAAATAATGGATTTGGAATTATATGTAATACACAGAGTGATTACTAAAATGTAGTATTCCATTATGATTGTACTGATTGAGTAATAGAACACACGCAGAGCATCTTTCAGCCAATGCCTCAGGGAAAAGTCAATAAACACATGATATTCCTTTGTGGAATAATTAGACAATGTTTGCTGCACATGGAATAATTTCTTAGAATCATAGGTATTGTGGGCACATAAACTCTTTCGTTTCCACAACAAAATGTTTCATTTAATATGAGCCACTGCACAGTTACTTTATTGCAAAGAAAATGTTGTTTTTTTTTTTTAAGTTATAGTAATGGTAACAAAAATTTTGTAGTTTTAAATATAATTTAATTGAAATAACCGTGATTAAGACAAATGTGGGTTTTTTAACGCAAGCTTATGGCTGAAAAATTTATTATCTTTGCTACAATTAAACTTATACTAAGAAAACTTTTTAAGACAAAAGGAGACGCAAAACATACAGTAAGTTGATTATACTTGCTTTACCGTAAGGCAATATTTATTTACCGCATGCTAAATATCTTTGTAGCAAAGTTACTTTGTAGTTGTTCATATGTAAACAAAAGTTGTGGTAAAGAAAGTGTTTTAACTGTATGATGTCTCATTGGCGCGATATTGAAAGTAGTGGGTAAATGACAGCACCCTCATTCGTGGAGCAATAGTAACTACCGTATTGCAAGGCAAGCTTTATGAAACACGATAATATAGCGACTGTTTTTGCTCGGTCATAGTTAATGGGCACTACAACATCCTATTTCATTCATTCCATAACTTGTATCAGTCAGAATGTAGGTTCAACAACGTATTCCCTGGTTAGCGTTGATATCAAGGCAAAATTAGGTAGATTTTGAAGTAGTGTCGTAACTGAAAGGCTTGGAGTGATGTTGATTGGAATATCATGAAGATAACCGAAGAATCTTATTCAGGGTTACACAAATGACATTTACGCGTAAGTATGGCAATGCCAAAAATGGACATGTTCTTATAATATTGCCGGAATACTGCATGAAATCATGTTGTGAGGAACTGTAAGGTAATAATTTAAAAAACACCCAGTTCATTTAAGGTCAGTGGTGGTATTTTTGTACTGAACAAATTGGGAAACTTGTACAGATTGTGTGCCTCACATTTTACTGAAATCTTTACAGGACGTACATAGCCCACAAACCACATTTTAAAATAAGTTATAAAAGTATAGGTCTAAACACATATTTCATTTTTTCATCCCTGTATTGACACTCTTCAAAATCAGTTTGCAGAAGACATTTTCGCAAAATAATAAGACAGAGAATAACCTTGACTCGTTATCACAATAAAATTAGCTTATAGGCTAGAGGAAATATACGGGACCTCATTACAGAGCCGAAACACCATATCGCGAAAAAATTTCGCTGCAGAGATATAACAAGACACAATTCAAGACGTCACTAAATATACAAGAACAGTGTGTTCTGTGTTGTGACCTGCCGTCCAGAAAAGTTGCATTTTCGGATGTTGACAGAAGCTTTTATCTGCGTCTTTACTCGCGTCGTTGTAATATATATCATGTAGGTTTTGTCAATAGACCACTAATCCTCTGTGCAACAACAATAACCAACAGAAATAATATAAGAAAATAAAACTTTTAAAACAACATTTAAACCATACAATATAAATACTACACAGTTTATTTACTTATTGCAGAAATAGTTGGTACCAGCGACCTCGATCGCAGGTCTTTGAATAATTTAATGCGAATATATTTCTGAAACAAAACAGTTTTGGAAAGTTCAAAATGCTGCAAAAATTATGTTAATGGTCGTTGATTACCTTTTTAGAAACATTTTGGAAAAGGTAATTGAACCAGTTTTGCACCCTTCTCCCTACTCACTCCCAATCACAAATTATTGTAGTGGTAGAAAACTTCGCGAGCACACGCACAATTGTATAAAGTTTGTTTCTATTCAATTTTCGGGCTCCGTTCAGTCTTTTTACCACCTTTAGTCTTTCCCCTCACAACCGTGGATTTTTCGGAATAAAAGGTAGTCTATGTCACTCTTCCATCCCATAACAAATCTCTATGAAAAAAAATCACCTCGATCTGTTGCCTCGTTTGTGCGTAAAGGGAAAAATTAACACACACACTAATTAATTATAATATTAACATGATACAACTTTTATTCATCATGTTTTGAGGACTCTGCCTTTAAATATTGACGTGCAATTTTGCTACACATATGTGTCCCATTTATTCGTCTTGCTATAAAAATATTGTTTTGTTTAACACATGCGAGTATTTTTTTTATTTTCTGTGATAATATGTATATCCACGAACAGTACACAATATATTTCCGTTCGTTTTGTATGTATAAGTACAATTATCAAATTTTATATAATATTAACTATTAATTATTGACTCTATTTCCATTATTTATATATTTTCGTTTCCAGTAAGTTCACCAGAGCTGCAAAATTTTTCTATCTCAAAAGCATGTAACTATTTTAAATAAGTGTCTTGCTTACCCAATTTTTACTCGACGATATATTTAAAATTTTATTTCGGAATGGTTACTGGTATTGTATTCATTTGTCATAAAATTATTACTTATATTATTAAGTCATTATTCTAAATAATATAAAAAATTTTGGTTGGGCTTCACGTAACAAATTTTTTCTCGATTCTGTAGAATAAGTAATGCTATATACATAACAGTTTTAAATTACTTATTACTTAGTTTTCAAAACATAATTTTTAGAAATTTTGGAGATTGCAAATATTTTTATAATTACGAAGTATTCAATTCCTTGTGCAAAATTTAATGCTCTGTTATTTTTAATGATTTCAGTGATGTTAATCCCCTTTTTATATTTTTAGTTTTGGTAACTGCACTACTTTGTTTTCCAAAGTTTTACCATACAGTAGACTAATTATTAATTTATAAACAATGTAAAAGCTAATATTTTAACACAAATTTTCTTTTCAAATTGTTTTGCCAATCTTTCTGTGTAATTTTTTGTTTAAATATTTAAGAAAATCCGTACAGCAAATATTCCGCCACTGCCTCGCCATGTTAATTATTGGCAGCCTCAAACATTTACAGATGCTACAAACATTTTAGTTACCACGCGTTCCCATTTTAATTTTGTTACTCACAAAAACGTTTGTAGTGTACTTAAAATTCCTTAGATAAAAAATATTCCACTGTGATTTCAACTGTTTTTGAGTTCGGAAATATCTATGCTCGAACGGTTAAAAGTCAATGCAACGAATAATCTACTGTGGATCATGAGTGTATAGCATTCAGAAGTCTACGCTGGCGTTCGATGAATCCACGAAATTTAAGCACTTGTACCAATTATTAATCTCGACTGGATAGTCTTCAAACTTGCTGGTCCGGATGTGACGTAGTTGTTATGCTCGTGCTTATATGTATCCACAGAGTGGCATCGTGTTTCCTCCTTGTTCCACATACACGGTTAAATGTTTGGTAAATTTACAAGGCATTTCATTGTAATTTTACTAAATTTGGTTTACGTACAAAATGTTCTTGTACAATTACTTGTTTGTAAAGTTGAATTTTCGTTGTAAAAAAAACTTTCGAAAAGTTTATACCGGTAGTTTGTCGGCCAAAGTCTTAGGTTCGTAGGAAATGACGTAATTACACACAAATCACATCCTCTGGAAAGAATTTTTCATGAATAAAGTGAATATTCATATCGATTAGGTTCTTCAAAACTATATATATATATATATACATATATATATATATATGTCGTGCCACTGAACGGTTCGTTAAATGTGTACAAATAAATAAAAGGTTAAACAGCGTATAAGGTGCGTGGTATGTGAGCGCATAGATGCAGGTGTTAAGTACTGCGTGTCCAAGAAGTGTTTTACATGTACAAATTATTTGATAAAAGTTATTTAATAACTTGAGCGACATGATTAAAGCTATACAAGTAGGCTATACAAAATTTCCTCTGCTCCTTTACTGCAAGTTAGAAGTCTATATCTTGCATTTTTACAAACACATAGGGCCTACGTTGTATTTTTTTTTTTTACAATAACAACCGTTAAAATGTTTGCAAGGAATTTGTTTGGCAACTGAATTTATAGGATTTTTTCCTTGTAACAGTGTCTGTCCTCTATCAAGACAGACAGATGCAAGTAGACTGCAGCCAGCTCTGGTGTCCTCGCTTCCAAGTATGCACTTTGGACCGTCCTCACCAGATGTCAGTAATACTGACGTCACTTGCTGTAGCAACCTTCCAACTGCCGACAATAATGCTCTTATTTACAGAACCGCGGGTAGGTGGCGAAAATATATTATCGCCACATAGTCTCAATGCCCTTCGTACACATCTTCTTCATTGTTACTTGCAGAGTGTATTTGTTTGGACGAGTCTCTCATTTTGGCCGCACCAGTCTTCTGTAACTGGTTAGTACAACTCCAAGAATTATAATAGAGCTGCAGATGTGCAATAATATTATCACCACGAAATCGTGGTTCTACTTATCAATTACTTGAGAATCTTAGAGAGCAGGAAGACAGTTACACAGGTCATTTTATTTATGTCTTTGCTAAAACAGTTTTGTTGGAATTCGGCCATCATTTCCTTGTCTTTTCTTTTTCAGAAGTTAAAACAAATGAAACTTACGTGCCTATCTGTGACTAAGAAATTTTGAATATTGAGGAGGAGAAAAAAATCTCCAAGTAATCTTTTAGAAGCGTGGGAGGTAGGTGATTATAAAGGTGTATTTTTATGTATATTAGCTTCCGCTGCAGGTATAAATATGGCCGCACATGTACACCTATTTTGCATTTTAGAGTGTCCTGGTGCTTACCTTGAAATATCTCTAAACTTGAGAGCAAAAAGAAAACAATACATTGTAAAAAATATTCCTAAATATTAATAATAATGACAGTAACTAACCCATACACAGCATTGGACATTAGCCATACTTAAGCTTGTAAACGTTATTAAGCACTGTTTGTATTTAAGTCTAGTAACCACAGTGCACATATGACTGCCCCATAAAAGTATATAGGGGAGAGTTAGCTAATTTGGCAATACTTATAATTTGGTACTATTGTGTTAGTTAATGAAGTATTGACGCATTATTGCTGATATACTTCTCCAAAACGTTCATATTTAAAGTTAAGATTCTTGTATCGCTTGGCAGAAAGACAAAACGTTTCTAAAGTATCAGTGTAAGTTGAAAACAAAAAGAATACAAAATAGTGCCAAATTATCAGTACTACCAAATTTACCGAGTCTCCTAACTAGGCACGCAACCACTGATGGTGGTAACTATTTTACCATACATAATTTATTTACACTCCTAAACATCGGTATTGTAAGTTTACAAATAATTTTTTACAGTTTTTAGCTCCACGCTACTGAATTTCAGTTCAAGATAATGTGAACAATGTTTGACATGATTGATATTTATGCTCACGCAGTTCACTGAACTGTATTTAACTTGTTAATGGTTTGTACAGTTAAAATTACTGCTCGTGTCAATTTACAAACTTGAATTTAGACACAAAATTTAATAATAATAAAATAATAATAAAAATAATGTGTAATCAGAGCATTGAGTTAGGTTATTTATTAATATGAGAGGTTAATATCTCAAAGGGGTTTGCTTAAATAATGGTTTCTGTGATTCAGTTAATCGCTATTGTGATATTTGAGTGATTTTTCAGTGAGTTGTATTATAAAATTAAATGTTTTGCTTCGTATACGCCGTTGATATAGGCGCCGCACAGTAATTTGATAGTTTTTTAAAAATTAATTGTTAAAAAATACTAGGAATTCTCCCGTTATTTGCACACCGCCGTGTAAGCAAATAAAAAAAGCCATATGGAGAAATATATATTTAAATTAATTCTTTATTAATACGTGTATATTATGACAATGAGGCAAGTGTAGTGTACGGAAAGTTAGTGAAAGTTTAAATGAGGCTAGAATTGATTTGTGCATTTTATTGCAGACTAGTACAAGTTAGAGCCAATTACTGCGGGTTAGTGCAAATTAGTGTTATCTAGTGCCGGTTAGTGCAAGTTAATACAGACCAGTGCAAGTTAGCGCATACTAGTTCAAATATTTGCAAGCTGAAGCCAATTAGTGCAGGCTAATGTAAATTAGGCAGTCTGGTGTAAATTAGTGCAGACTGGTGAAAAATAGTGCATGCTGGTGTAAATTAATGCAGGCAAGTGTAAATAAGTGCAGGCTGGTGCACGTTAGCCGAGATTGGTGCAAGTTATGGCAGGCTAGTACTAGTTCAAAGCTCGTCAAAACAGTTTTAAGGGCGTTGGACCCGTAATTTTTTTTTTTTTATATTTGTACCAAACATCGTTCAACTTTTGCACATCAGATAACACGTCATTTCCCCAAATAAAAAAAATTAGGCCCAAAGGTTTTTGTAAAATCACTCATCAAAGTCACGAAATGGCCTTTACGGTGGAGCCAAAATCAAAAAAAGTAATTAACTAATGAATTCCAAATTACGGGAACTGAAAGTCAGTGTATCAATGCATTTCATGACATGTTTGACAAAAGTTAGTTTTGAATATTTCAGTAGTAGCGAAAAGTCAAAGTTATGCAAAAATTTACTAATTTTCATCAATTTTTAAAAAATACAATAATATATCGCTTTGTGTTTACAAATGTGTCGTGAAGTAGTTCACATAATTAAGTATCGATATGAATTATCTTGTTTCTGCAAGTTAATTACTTTTTATTATTTTGGCTACACCGCAACAGCCATTTTGTGACTTTGATAGGTGATTATGCTAAACCTATGGGCCCTAACTTTTTTTATTCGGGGAAATAACATGTTATTTTATGTGTAAAAGTTGAACAGTGTTTGGCACAAATATAAAATTTTGATTTTACGGGTCCAACGTCCTTAAGGGTTAAGAGAGGAATGGTCGTAGCGGAATGACAAGAGTGGGTAAAATTAAAGTATGATTGGGTAAAGTTAGAGTTATGCGGTGTTGGGTTGTGTTAGGTCAGGTTGGGTTAGATCGGGTTAGGTTTAATCAGTTTTGGGTTTGTGTTAGGTTGGGATACTTGGTTGGGTTAAGATATATTTGGTTATTATGTTAATGTGTAGCATGTTGACTTAGAACGCGTTACGGTACATTTGGGACATGGTATATTTGGATTAGGTTAGGTTAAGAGATTATGGTAGAGTATGTTAGACTGCTATAGGTTAGTTTAGTATAGGATAGGTTGGTTTAGTTTTGGTTAGTTTAAGGTAGGGTAGAGAGAGAAGGGCGAGAGAGTGTGAGAGAGAGAGAGAGAGATAGAGAGAGAGCTCCGCGCGATTTTGTAATCTGTGGGGCAACAAAAATTTATTTTTTCCCCATAAGAAAGCAAACGCTCCTTTTGTAGCTCCCAACACAGACCCATGCAACCAATCCCCCCCCCCCCCATGCCCTCCCTATCCTGCCTTTACTGCAACTAACCGTGAATACCACTGCTACAGTCTCCTGCCTTCCTACCGAAATCATTGCTAGCTACGCTTCATAACACCCTGGTTTTTGCTCGTAAATAAGTACGTTTCCTATAAAAATGTGAGAAACATTACACCTAACAGCACAAGATAAATGTCTGGACAAGAACTATTTGCCTCGTTTACACTTACACAGTAAAATAAATTTTGGACTTTTACTAAAAAAAATTCTTTGAAAACTTATTTCCTTTCAAAATTTAATAAAAAAATTACTGTAAACTTAACAGGAAATAGTTGTAAATATGCAAATTTGTCTGTATATTTACAAATATTTTTGTATATTTACAAATAATAATAGTACATTTACAAAATAATTATTGTACCCTCTATTACAATTGTTTGAAATGCCACAAAAGTACAAAACAATTTGTAAAATGTGACAGGTCATCGAAGGCAATTTTGCTCCATACCAAACACTGTTCTCATAAACATATATCCCACTAGTCCACTCAGGTATTTGGAAAGTTTAGACCACTTTAATAACCTGTGATATTCTTATTGTGGTGCCTAAACTAGAAAATATTTTGACATAAGTTTACAAGCAATTTCTTGTAAAAGTACGAATATGTTTCCAGTGTACGATACACTGCCGGTTAGCACACTAAGGACTCTGAAGCAGCGGCTTAGAGCGGTGTAAGATCCACCCTCGACTCTTGAGGCGAGAACCACACTTCATACACTACAAACACTAGAGCTGCAACGTGCAGAGAGAGGCCGCCACTTGCTTTGAGTCGACCAGTAAGCCACTCACAGCCCAGCTTACAACCACTTCACCTCACTACTTCACAGCATAGCACGCTGGTTGCCACTCACATTGCACAACCAGGTCGCAACACGAACATATGACAATTATGACAAAATTAAACTGAGTCTTCCAAGCTTGCTGTGACGAAATATAAACGGAGACTCAAAGTTGAAGATGTTACTTCTAAATGGTTTTAATTTTAAGCATTTCTGATTTAAATAAGTACGATTCGTAAATTTCCTTCAATGCTTTATGTACACATCTGCAGCTCCGCTTCGTGCTCAGCGATTAGATGTTTTCAACCCTCAACGTGTTGAGGTTCTATCCGCTAATCACAGACGCGTGGTGTCGCAGTAACCTTGTGGTAATGTCCATGTCGAGGATTGTACTTAAAAACTACCTGGGAGACCACGTCGCTTTTTTCCAGCAGAATTGAACTTGCAAACTTCAGAAGGATAGCCAGGCAAACTAACGCGCACTCACTCTTGGTTATGGAACGGACAATGATTGCTAGCCAAAGACTACGGTGTCTGTGTATTTTTATAAATTTCCTGGAGACAATAGAAAATCCCACCGAGTCTTCCGAGAACAAACTATATTTAAAACATGTGTAGCTGTGTGCATATCTTGCAACTGACCAATGATTAGGGACCCCTGTTTCCGTACCTTACGTGCACATCTGCAGTTCTACTTCGTGGTCTGTGATTGGATATTCTAAATCCTACGAGCCTTAGAGTTCTACTGACAAATCACAGACGCGTGGTGTTGCAGGAATGTCATTGTAATTGACTCAGTCAAATGAGAGACATCGCTTCACATAGACACGTTGCCGATAACTAGAGCCAGTGATTTTTGGTGAAAAAAATTCTGCAACAATTTGTATCAATGCCTTGTGCGCACATCTGTTTCTCTGCTTCACAGTCGGCGATTGGAAGTTTTTAACTTTCGGCGTCTCGTGTTCCTACCCGCAAATCACGGACGTGTGGTGTCGCGGTAACATTGTTCTGGTTGGTGCAGTCAAATGAGCCACACCGCTGCCCTATTATATTCGGCCAATAACCACTAACCAGAGTTGCAGGTGTTCACGTAAGGAATTGAAACAAGTTGTTGCAGAATTCTTTTCACCAAAAATCACTGGCTCTACCGATAACCATGAAGCCGAACTGCAGATGTTCATGTAAGTCACTGAAACAAACCGGGGCAAAATTTTTTCGCGAAAAACAGGGGACCCTACCAATTATTTATTAGCTACACTCTGGAGCCAATAATAAACACGTAACAAACTGGAGGCCCAATCACGTTGCACCACTGTTTCAGTAAACAACCAGTCAGAAGTTGCTATATGTTTGAGTGTAAATTATAGCGTGCAGGCCAGTGGAACCCATAAACTTGCAGTTCTATAGCAACTACAGGCTAGAATCTATTGTCCTATGCATACTCAAGCCCCGACTATTCGTCAACCAGCTGCTTCTCAGTGGAACAACAGACAATGAACGAATAGACTGGGCTAGAGTAGGAATAGGATATTCACTTTAATTTAGTTGCTGGTTTATTATTGGTTCAGCGCACTACAGGAAGTGTCAAATAAGTCAAGAACCGGAATCGAAAACCAATTTCCAAATCAACAACATATATGTTAAAATTATTTGAAAAAAAATTGCAAACGAGCAGCAATTAATTATTATATTCATGTACTGTAGAAATAAGTAACAATTGCACATACAAAAGTAAATGTAATCTTCATTGTCTTGTATGCATATCCATGGTCATACACAAGCATTATATTTGGTAATTGGATGGAGTTATGCAGAAGGGAACCAATCCACAAATTACTGGAGCTGAGATATTAAAGGTCAAAGTCTACTGTGTCCATATAAACCTTGTAGGAACCACTTTTTCTAGTCTCTTATTTTTATTGAAGTATTATGATTTAATACATGTTATTTTTCTAGGTTAAACTCCGTACCTTCTTTTTCTTCTTGAAATGAATTTCTCAAAATAATTACGTTGTTGATTGGTTCCATTTTGCATAACTCCATCCAATTATTAAGGCCTAATCTAAAATAAAAAATAGATAAAATTTTAAATTATTGAAAATTGGAAATTTCGCTTACTGGCAAACTCAGTTTAAAGTCATCATTGTCTTACGCGTTCGTTCAATCAAATGCAACCTATATTAACGTTTAGAGCTGTATTTGCGCTTTATGATTGTAGTTAAATCATAATATCCTGTTTTATTGAAAAGTAAGCATTAACCGTATATGTGTGGTGGTTTTGAAATAAGATTGGTATTTCTTAACAAGTAATAAATGTAGGAAGGTCTTCCAACACATTGCTGGATGTGTTGGTCTTGATCAGGGCCGCACGAAGGAAAGGGGGGAGGGAGGAGGTTGACGAACCCGAGCTACCCACCCACTTCCCCGCGACCAGTAGGAATTGTTTTAACTTACAGTAGATAGAACAGTGAAATGTGTTACCCCGTACTTTACGGAAATTGCTAAATAATACCATTTTGCACCGTAAAATCCAAAGTTTTCAGGGGGGGCTGAGACCCCAGCATTATTGAGTGTTGTCGGTGTTACTTCATAACATGCCCAAGTTTGAGACCACCTAATATGGTTCATGGGTAAGTTATAAAGTCGTGGCTAATTTACTCCTCTGGACAAATGTCCTGTGAGCGGCTCTGGTCTCGGAGAAGGAAAAGTTTGGACGACAATATCGGCACGGCCCGAAGACGCGGGGCAGAGAGTATTTTTACCGGGCCGCCAGACACATCATGCCTGCCCTCCCCCCCTCCAACATTAGACTTCCAGGAGGCACAGGTCTTATCACTGGGGGCCTGGGAAAGGTTACTGCAGCCATGTGGTTCAGCTCCCCCCTCCTTCACCCCCTCCCCCAGGCAAACCACGGCCACATACATCGTATCGGCACTTAGAGAGGAATTATTGCTCCATGCATATGCGCTGCCTCCGGGCTTTCTGCGGCGTGGATAACCTGTGTTACCCTCCCCCCACCCCCTCTCTCTAGTTTCACAACCCTTCCACCCTCTATCCATAGTAACTTAGCTACTGTGCGTGACGTCACCGCCTCTCCGGCGCTGGGACACTCGCCACTCAGGATAGACTGCGTCACAGTGCGGTGTATGAGGAAGATACTTACTAAAACCAAGCATGGCCACCTTATCTAGTTTTACAGGAGGGGGGAGGAGTGATATTTTATGAAACCAACTAAAATTTCTGTTTGGGGAGAGGGGGTAGGTTTATACGTCAATTTAACTGTCAAATTATGAACTCTTCTAGGAGCTTAGTTATTATTATATCTCGTTTGTTACTACAGAAAAAATGTCCCTAAGTAGCTCTGAATCAATGTAATTGACATGATGGCTTTAAAGGCTATTTGGTATACACTTGCCAGAGGCAAAAACATTTCGTTACTATACGTCATCCAATACAAAACAGCTGTTGTGTCTTTGTTCTGAATGAACAATTATAGACTGATGTACATTGAAGGAAAACACAAATATTTGTCTGATTTTGTTATGATACAGGTAATGTTGTAATTAAATCCGACTCTATATACATGTGTAACTCAGCGACTTTATATATGAACTATGTTTAACTCATCTTCGGGTTTATGTGGTATATAAAGTTTCATCCTCAAATACACTACGATGACGTATTTGTAACACGAACTGTGCCGTGAGGCGTCTGCCGATCCATGAACGATGACATGCGAAATGATGCCTTAAATGAAGAAGGTACGGAATGCAAAGAACACAGGAAATACGGGTATCTGCACGGAAACATACAACGAACCCCGACCTACCAGGTCTGAGTAAGGTTAATTCTACTGCGTGTTAGAAACATCTATGACAATAGTTTGGCAAGGGGCCGCTTGTTGCGCTAACATCGATAAACTGACCAACCACAGAGCTTTCTTGCGTTGGAACTTCGTGAAGCTAATAATTTAAATGTAAAAATTTATTTGTTTTTAATTTAAAACTAAACGAAATTACATCTCTATTTGTGAAGCCTCGTTAAATTTAATTTTCTTACGGTTTCATATTTTATTAGACCCCATTATCAATAGCGAGACCAACAGCAGAATTGCTCCCTGTGACAAACTCTCCCATTGAAAACACGTTTTCTTTCCAACCAACAGTAAAATTAATTATATTCTGAAGTGAAACTCGCCAATCACTTTGGAAGTAGCCAATGAGAAGACAGAAGAGATTCGAAAATACCTACGGCAGTGGAGTTTAGCCGACAGTTCGTTGGATCCACTAAAATATCCGAATCAGAAAATTTTTAACGGAAAATTGTATGAGAATTTGATTGCCAACAGCTGAATCGCGTTGAATATTCTTTCCGTCTTGGTGTAAGATACTCGTAGACGACTTAGCTACTAGGAAAAGAAAATTTCTCGAGTTCGGTGACCTGACTGTCAGAATTTGTTGTTCTGTGCACATTAAGTCTCGTATATTCGTTCATTGTCTACGATTGCAGTGTGAAGCAGCTAATATACTTGAGTAGGCCTATAAACAACACAGTGTAGTGCAGCATGTTAGTCATTGAACTCGGTAACTTTTCCTTCTCTATGCAACTGCTCCAAACAAGAAAAAACAAGTACCAATCGCGAATTTACCAATTTGTAAGGGAGATTTAACACTCATAAGTAGGGACCCCTAATTTTCGCGAAATAATTTAGTCACACTTTGTTTCAGTGACTTACGTGTACATCTGCAGCTCAGCTTCATAATCAGTGATTGTACGTCTTAGCTGTGACGTGTCTTTGGGTTTTACCGGCAAATCACAGACTTGTGAAGTCAACTGAGAGACATCACTTCACAAAGACACGTTGTCAATAATCATGAAGTAGAACTGCAGATGTGCTCGTAAGTCACTGAAACAAAGTGCGGCATAGTTCTTTTCGCGAAAATCAAGGGTCGCTATATGCATATTGTTTACACTATGCCAATTATGAACATATTTATAAAATAGTACGCAGACATACGCCACTGCAGCGACACCCCGCTCCTCGTTCACTGCCCACACTTTACAAGATCTTCACCTCTCAGACTCCCGACACAGAAACAACATTCGCAGAACTCTGTCGTTAAAAACTTAATTTCTCGATAATGGCTGCCTTATTGGTTCCATTAAAAAATATTAAAAATCCTACAACCTTTGTACGTTGCAAAAACAGGAATACCTGCAGGAAGCATTTTCAGTCAATTTGTTTGTGAACTTTCAGAAAAAAATAGTGGATGCGAAAGAAAAACAGTTTACAAACTGCTTAAAATACAAGATCTGCTTAAAACCATTATTTCAGTAATAACACCAATCACTTACAGTCTAAGCTTGGTTTTCTGCAACTTCAAATTGAAGTTGTGACTTTCATTCTGTAAAAACACTGTCTTTGTTGCAGCACAAATATTTGTCAGTTTTGTATCAAACTCATTTTCTATTTGAATACTATGGTACGGTAGCAAAATAACTGTTTTCCTCAAAACTGGTAAGCAATGATCATTACTGCAATATTAGCTGAAGATTTTGTGAAACCAGCTTCACGTTTAAAAAAATTATTTTCTTCGTTACGAAGAAACTAATATTGACATCAAAGAAATCTATAAAATTAGAATAATAGCACGTATACGGTATTCACGTTATCTTTTCTTGACTGTTGAATTTCTTGGCCTCATGAGAAACTACCTCTAATTAATTAAATTTTCTGTGCTGCATAGTATGCTCATGAATGTGCATTAAGCCATTCCTTCCTTTTACAAGAATCAGTCGAACAAAATAATAAAGTTCATCCTAAATCCAAAACAAGAATGTCTTCACTGATTACCAGTGGTTTCCGCTGATTACCAATGCTCTTTTCAGTGATTTGGTTGGTTCGGAAAAGCTGCATTCGAAATAAGAACTACTTGTATTCAGTAGATACATGAAAAGTTCGAGGGTTCACAGACATGTAGACTAGCCTCCAAGATTATATATGTACTCAGACATAAAGTAGTTGTACATTGGCTGCTTTCTGACACTGTGATACTACATTGTTGTACCTTTATATAGTTGCTTCTCTATTACTGATCTTTGAAAAAATTGTGGAATGGGAATGCATACCTGGATTTAGTTACTTGGACATACTCCATTACGAAGTAGGTGACTGTACAAAGAAAACTAAAGAAAATATAAAAACATAAAACAGCAGAGTATGCTTTACTCAACATGATACATACACATCATAACATTCCATAACTGGCTTAGAGCTCTCGACGAGGTGTCAGATAAGTCAAGAATATATTCAGGTGACCCGAGCGTACAGCTGTTAGTTTGTGGCCAAAATAAAACGCGAAAGTTGCAAGTATTCAGTGAATATTGGCCGAGCCCACCTCGAGTGCTAGTCTGGCCTCTGCAGTGAAGAGACATGCTGGGATGCTGCGAGCTGGACCGACTGCAGTTGTGACCTTGTTGCACGCCGCCCAACTGCCCCCGAGTATCGGGTGTCGTCTGATGTATTTTTCCACGCCGGATGAGTGATGGGCAGCCCATATCCCCCCCCCCTCATATACAAACATCAGCCCACTGCTAATGAATAAGCTCCCAGCTCGTCAATCCCGCTGTCCGGTTGCACCTAACTTAAGCTGGGGTTTCACCCTTCCTATTGAATTATACATTTAACAATCATAATGTTATTTTTCATTGAAATTACTTATTATAATGCCGTCAGCAAGAAGGAATAAGGAAGCGTACTCGTTTCATTTTTCCTGGAAAATATAAATTTTTCTAGTTTTGTTTTTTAATTACTCTGTACTTCTAAGATGTTTAAAGCTAACGAGAATATGTTCTGCCTATTGATATGAAACGTTCGCATTTCTTTAGTATATTCTTATGAGGTCGAGCGTACATATCTTGAAAACTTGTAACAATTTATTTTAATTTGTATGAATGAATTGGTTTGTGCAGTTGTATTTACTGAAACATTTAAAATTATCCTCAAACATTTGCTGAATTTGTGTCTTTTTTTTTCTCATTCCTATGGCCCCCCTCGGACTAAATCCTGGAGACACCCATGCTTATTAGGATCGACTTCACTGTCTTATAACACGCCTTCTCGAGCATCAGATGTTTCTTCACTGGTTGCTGCCCCAGTCGACAGACCAAGGCTTGGCACAACACAGGTATTTCGTCCTTAGGTTTGTATAATAAATCACGAACAAACATCCAAAACCAGACACACCCTAATATACTGCGATACTTACGAAAATTAAACATGGCATGTTTTGTACGTCATTTTAACGGTCAAATTATGGTTTATGAAGTTAGTATCACATTTCCTTTGTTACCAAAGAAAACATCGTTATAGGCTATCTAGTTCTGAATTATTAAAATGGACATGCATTGACTTAAATGTCAGTAAACTTGTCAGAGGCAAAATTTCGTTTCTCTCTACGTCATTCAACAGATAGCAGCAGTTGCGCCCTTGTTCTGAGTGCAAAGTTACACTGGGGTGAATACGTCTGTCTTTTAGTGCAAACACAAATTTTCGCCTGTTTTTAAAATAAGACAGGTAATTTTTTAGTTAAATATGACACAGCAACCTTATATAAAAAGTGTTAATAATTAGAGACGTGAAAAATTGGCGTTTTCATTTGGGCACAAGTTATAATTCCAACAACTGTAAGTTTGAGTTACTTTCACGATTGGCCTCTGAGTTATTTGACTCGTCTTGGAAGTATCTGAGCTAATAATATAAATGTACCGTAAACCGGGGTAACTTTGACAACTCAAAATTTTGGTTTTTATGTTATATAATGACGAAAGTTTCAAGCATTAGTTAAAAGGATGAAAGGAATTATTTAAAATACTCTGCTAAGATTATATGTTTATTTACCACAAAACCCCAAAACTAATATGTTAAATGGTCAAAGTAACCCCGGTTTACTGTAACTAATACAGACATATATCACTTTAACAACAAGCAGCTAATGAGGATCTGCTGTTCTGCTTCAGTTCACGGCTAGCCTACAAGTCAGTGAAATCACGAATTTTTCCCGTCTCTATTTATAACTCATATTCGTGAACATGTCTGGTTTTGTAAGTTTGCTCTTCAAATAGAGCTACTGAATATTGGTGTTTCATGGTCATTTTCAACATATTTGTGTAAAGGCGTTGCTCATATGACAATACGATTGAAAATAAGGTTACTGAGAAACACGCGTATGTTATTTACGGATAGGATACCGACACACTGACAGTTACAAACATCCAATAACAGACCGCGAAACAAAGCTGCAGATGTGCGTACAATGCACTGAAACAATTTGCTGTAAAATTCTTCTCACAAAAAGTAATTGAATCTTAATATAAGATGTAAAACTATTGGACGGTTCTATATACAGTGAAGGTTCACACAGTATTTCTACCAAATATTTAAATTTAAATTTATCAATTAATGAAAATAGTTGTTAATTGACTAGCCCTAATTACTCACCACAACGCTGTACCTTGTCTCGGCAAAGTCATAATACCTTGTAAAACCAGCTATAACGAAATATACAGAGCGAGTTTATGATATCGGCTCTCGTTTGCAAAGTTTAAAATATACATACATGTATATATACACATGTATACTTTTATATATATATATATATATATATATATATATATATATATATATATACACACACATATATATATATATATATATATATATATATATAAAATCAGAATACTGTAACCGTAAGGCTGTTCCAATGGGATAAAATAACGTGTTATATTTTCATGAAATAGTGTTAGTTTTGTATTAGATATTTTTGAGTACAGTACGATACGATTTTAGCTCTCATAGTTTTCTCATACAGGTGTGTGAAAATGAAAATCTGCATGTTACGCTGCCACGAAAATTGTGAAAACCGATAGACTTACTTAAACAAAATAATTCACAGGGAAATAACTTGCTATTGACAATGTTTTTATATGTACTTTAAAATGTTATTGAATATGCACATTTTTTTGAACTTGTGCGATTTTTTAAAAATTTAAAGTAATTAGACTTGTGTTCCTAAATGTTGTTTGAGTTGCTCATGGTATGATAGTGAGTTGTGAATTATTTTATTTAAGGGCATGGGCCTGAGTTTCTTCGCATTTAATGTCAACTATTTTTCAAAACTTAAATGGGAGTCGATATCGTAACATCGCTTTGTAACTTTGTTATTACTGATTTAAACTGTATACTCTATTTTGTCAAGTCAGAAGACTGCAAAATAGTTGCTAATTATTTAATTAACGAAATTTCCTTTAAATTGATAAATTACCTATTCTCATCATACAGTTTGTCTCGAAAAATTACATTGCATTGTAAAACCGATTTGCAACAAAGTTACAAAGCAATTTTACGATATTGACTCTCGTATGCATTTTAAAAAATAATTCTCTCGTAAACCGAGAAACTCGGGCCCAAGCCCTTAAGTATGTCAATTCGGGTGGAAAAGTTGTAGAAATGGCAGTCTGGAATAGCTGTTTTCATAAATTTCGAGGGGCACAAAACATATGTTTATCATATCCTTACTGAGTTAGCGCCATTATTTGAAATGTGTATTCTTTTCGTAGATATACATATCATGTGCGTTAAGTAGGTTCATAAAAAATTAAATAATTGTAAATCGCTGCGATATATCTGAAAGGCACGTACGAATAATTGACCAAACACTTCTGACTTTTAAGTCGTTAAGGGTGCTGAGAGTAAAAAAAGCAACAGTTTTGTATTTGTGACCAACCATTCTAAAATGTCAGCCATTAATGCTTCTGGAAATAAAAATGTTTAGCTATTAAGTAAGACTAAAAAAAATTATAATTTTGTAGTTTAATCAAACAATGCTTAACACGTAGATTAAATCATCTCAAGCTACATGGACAACCATCAATAGAACTCGCACAGGGTTTGGCAGATGTGCTGAAAGTCTTCATAATTGTGGGAAGATCAAATCACCGAGATGTGATTGTGGGACTGAAAGGCAAACTGTCCAGCACATATTGAATGAGTGTTCCAAGTAAGCTTATGTAAGCATATACATCCTTCAAGTAACGAATGAAGCAAGAGCATTTGTACAAGATCTGTAAGTGGAGCTCTACATTTCTTGTAGACAACTACGTTTTGTGATATGACACGTATGCTATACAATAAATACATAAGTAACTATTTAACATTAAGACATGGATGGAATGTCGTTTCTTACACTAAATTAAAATTTTTACATGACTCTTAAGGCTGGCACAAAAAGTAAAAAATATTTTAATAAAAGAAATTAAATAATTTACTGCGAATTTTAAAGCCATTTCTATTCAGACTTCCTTTGTGAATCCACAATATTATGTATCTTCTTTTGGAATTGTGACATTTTTAAAAACTTTTGCTTATTTTGGCAATTTTCATAAAACAACATATTTTTGTAGTCACGAAGATATCCTGAGATATATAAGTGTTCTCTGTGTTACACAATATTTTTCTAGATTTTTAGGACAATATTGAATATTCTTTAATGTTTTTACACGTAGAGAACTATAAAGTAAGTTAAGTGACTTTCCCATTCACACAACTGCAAGAAAAGTTAATTTTTAAGGTAATTACTTTTATTTATTTGTCATAAAGATTTTGTAGAAATTAAAAATTGAATTTTTTCTAGTGTCTTTAAATAAATTTTTTCCAATAGAAACTAAAGATTCACCTATACACCTGATGTACAATTTCTTTGTTTTAAAGCCGTAATATTTGTTTTAGAGTACCTATAAATCAAAAATGTTTGTTTGAAGAATCAATTTAATGTATGTATTTTTTAATATGTTTGCATTGAATTTGTTTTAAGTGTTAAATGCAATTTGTGAACAGTGATAAACAAAAGGATACTATTTTTTCTATCACTGTTTACAATTTGCATTTACCAAGTAACGCAAATTTAGGGCAAAAATGTTAAATAACACAGTCATTAAATTGGTTCTTCAAACAAACATATTTGATTTATACTCTAAGACAAATATTACGGCTTCAAAACAATGAATTCGTACATCAGGGGTATAGTGGAATCTGAAGTAGTTTCTTTTTAGATGCGTAATTTTACTGTTTTATGACCTCTCAAAATACATCATAATTACGGACTCCTTGTTTCGGTGTCTGAAAAAAAAAAAAAACAGCTCTTTCTCGTGGTTTGTTTTGAACTGTTACGTGTCTTAAGTTTTGTTACAAATCACAGACGTTTGTATCGCAGTATTATGGGTACAGACAAATGAGAAACGTCTTTGCACTAATACGCTATAAATACTTTCATTGCCACAAAAAAAAAAGTTAAAATATAACCATTGCTAGTGACTTCAATACAAAGAAAATTTTTTTCTCGAAAATTCCAGTATTGGTAACAAAAATTGTGTTATTATTAGAGCTGCAGATCTTCACGTAAGGCATTGAAGCAAATATATTCAGAAATGTTTCGCGAAAATCAGGGATGCTTTATTATTAATAAGAAATATATTTTGTGTCTACTTTTGACAGCAGTACTTTTATTAATCACATAACAATATTTATATAAGCTACTAGTAGCAGGACGATACGTACAAGGTGAAACTACAAACTAAGCAGATCCTTACAAAGAGGCTTACTTTACCTTGACAAGTTATACATCACAAAGTCACGCGCAGCGGTTACTTATAATGAACAGTAAATATGGGAGACTACACTTGTAAAGTCTGAGATTTTTAAGACAAGTTAGTAATTCATAACTTTGACTGTTCAACTCTTGAGGTCAAATATCTTCTTGAACACTATACATGTACTGAGATTACTTATGGTAGACAGACAAGTACTCTCGTTCCAGTATATATTTTGCAACACACCGGAACTAAATATCTGGAAATAAATTAATTAATAAACAAAAAAAATGAAGACCAATTAGAAGAAGGTTTAGGGTTTAATAGTAGCCTAAGTTATACTTTCAAAACTGGAGATTATATAAACCTGGTTTTTTTTTTTTTTTTTTAGTATTTTTTATTGGTGTGGCCTTAGTAATATTTATCAAGTGTCTGAATAACTATTTAAAAATTTTGCAATTAATATTTAGCCTATGAGACGTTAAGCTCATTATTTGAAATGTTAACATTTTATGGAAAACAATCCAGAAAAAAAGACCCATTCTAGACAATACTTCACGCAATTTTTGTAAGCAAGCATTTTATAAGAGTGATATGTTTATGACCAAATGTTTGTGACGCAGAAATTTACTATCTTCGTTCACGGAGGTAAAATTAAGCTAATATAATACGCTGGCATTCAATCCCAGTATTTATATTTACCTACTAAAGCCGCATACAACACATCAAGCAAACTACATTTAAATTGCAAACAGACCCAGTGACGACATTCAGGGCCTAAACATACTACATCACCATATAGCTCTATGAGAAGCATTACTGAAATATAACAAATATTGGTGTTACATGTGCATGTGTAGAGCTACTGGTTTTTGGTGGAAAGAATATTGAAACATTTATTCTCAGTGCACGTCTACAGCTCTGGACAGTGATTGGATGTTTGTAACTGTCAACGTCTTGATGTTCTAGCCGTTAAACACAGACGTGTGGCGTTGCGGTAACCGTGTTCTGATTGATGCAGGCAACTGAGAATCGTCTTTCTATAGGTGGTTCAGGATAAAGTGAGCACTCAGAAAAGACCTGCTAAATTTGTATTTTCAGCCAATTCGTATCTTTTCGCGCGTAACGGCTAACAACTGGGAATGTCAAACCTCTCCGGACACGTCACTTGTTGTTTGCGCGTTTTAAGATAAATTGTGCAGTCGATAGGAACCTATGCAGTTTGATAAAAAAATATGGTTTTTCATATAAAACACAAATATGTCGAATTTAGTTGAATCCATTTCAGTATTGTTGCATTTAAAAATAAAAATACACGGAACTACTTTCGTCAATTCGCTGCCAACCATATAAGCTGTGATATATTTTTAAACGTTAAATCTTTAGTGCTCACTTTATTCTGAACGACCTATACAAATATACGCTGCCAGTGAATCCATGTATGTGTGTTGCCCGTGTTTTAATTACCTAATAAAACTCACCATGAATAGTATTTAAATGGAATGGTTATTACAAAACAGACTCATTAGCAAAAATAAAATATTATAGGGTAATGAATGACTATTCAATATTTCAAGACAACGTGGTAGTGTGAAAATAAAATAAAATAAATACAACATTCCGTCTAGTCTTAAGTTTCTGAATTTGCCTTCCGCAGTGTTATTTAATGACGTTCTGTTGAATAACTGAGCTATCAGTTAGTCAGGAACCTGAAAATATTCGCGTGTTCACTGACATGTAGGCTAGCCTCCAAGAATATATATGTACTCAGACATACAGCAGCTGTTCATTGGCTGCTCGCTGACACTGTGATATTACATGATTGTACCTTTATTTAATTACTTTTTCATCAATGGCTCAGCGCTCTCCAGGAGATATCAGTTAAGTTGTAATCTAATTGAGGTAATGAACGAGTTTACAGTTGTTGTTTGAATACTAGCTTGTGCCCAAAATAGAACATTACTACTCCAGATCCTAGCTTGTAGTCCCTATATTAGACCGAATACTCTCATCAGGCAATTATGTAGGTATAGTCTGTTTCATGTAACTTGTCCGTATTCTGACATTTCTCTTCTGAGAACTGTGTCCGACAGTTCCATTGTTTGGAGCTTTAAACCCACCTGGCTTCCTGGAAAAGCACAGTCTCCACAATCCTGTGTACAGACACACTTCTCAGAAGTGAACTGTCAAATTACAGAACACTGACATGACACAGACTATATCACGACACACAAGGATCCTGTCTATAAATGCATTGAAATGTATGACGTCATATATTCAAACATCACAGTCTGGCCTCTTGATTATCTGTTTTCAGTCTACAAGAGAAGAACAACGTGAGAGAATTTGGTATGTTGGTTACTCTAAAGTTTTAAATTATACGCCTTAAATTCGTTTACCAATAATTCGAACCTGAAAAATTCGGCAACACATGTGGCGTTAGTATTGATAATATTAAAACCGTATTTTTTTTTCGTTTACTATACAATAAAATACCGCATTAAAAGTTACGAAAGTGGTATGAATATTAATAATAGTTATTATTATTAGTATTATTATATTTTTTTCCACATATCCCCTTAATTCAATCGCATTATATAAAACCAAAGAACGCAAATTAAAAACTTCGTACAGCATTTTTTAAACGGACCAAAATGTATCAAATAATTTCACCTATGAAAATACTTAAGATTTAAAACTATAAACGTAGGGCGCATGCAGCAGATAATAGTAAGGAATGTAGAGAATTTGTTGAGAAAACTCACACAATAATTTATTTATATCATTTCGAGCGCAATATAATATTGTTAGTGACTTAGGTAACATATTCATGTATCAACTATAGCTATCTATTGAATACACCCACCGTTTTTTGCTTTAAATATTTCAAGTATATTCATAACAGCGGCGTCATTTCAGGTTTCTTTGGGGGAGGGAGGCAAGATGTATTTTCGGCGACAGTGACCTTCTTGCATCTTTTTATTATTAATTAAGCATGTATGCATTATACACTTTAATAAAAACCTTCAGTTCTATGTGCTTAAGTTAGCATTTGTTAAATAACAAAATATTAAACATATGTTTTATATACTGTACTGTATATAAAATTCTAAATCTAGAGCAGGGGTATTTGCCCCCCCCCCCAGCCCTCTCCCCTTAAATGATGTCTCTGATTCATAAGATAACTTATTTTATACTTTTTAGTACGTTTTAAAAACATATTATATTTAAAAATAATTATAATAAAAATTTCAGGTTTGTAGTTTTTTTGTGTGTGAAATTTACTAATCGATTTAAACAAACTTTGTACTAAACCAAAAAAAAAAAACAATGAAACAGACAGACAGGCATGAAATCGAGTTATTATTGCATTTAAATCAAGTTCAGATCTATATTTATAAAGTCTGTACGTATCTATCTGGTTGGAAGTTATTCAATGAGGCAGATAATAATGTTCTCCGATATTGCACAACTCTCTGGTTTATAGTTTGCAGTGGTGTACTAAAACTAAAATTATTTTTATTTAAATAATTACTGCACATTTTTTTCGCTTTCATTGCATTGTCACCCAGCTCTGATATATGCAAGGGCGTCATTTGGGGCTACATGGGGGGGGGGGGGGGCAAATGCCCCCCCGGGATTTAGAATTTTATGTGTATAAATATATTTTTTGTATTTTTTAATGTAAATAATACTAACTTAAGTACATAAAACTGAAGTTTTATTATTAAAGTATCTAATTTATACATGCTTAATTAATAAAAAATATGCAACAAGATCACTGTCGCCAGGAAACAAAATCTTGTCCCCCCCCCCTTATAAAAACCTGAAATGACGCCCCTGGATATATGTTTAAGGTATCATCGGGAAGTCCGTTTAAAATCCATGACAAAATTTTTAAAACGCAATAGCGTGCAGGTTTCGTGCAGTAGACTGTTTAACTGTTTCGTCACTGTTTAGATGGCAGCACTGGCTACTCGTGTGTACTGCCATCTAGCGGGAGAAGACTACACTTCGTAACCAAGGGTTTCCCAAGTTCGCCGATAGATAGAAGTCGCGGTCAGGCATGTTTTTGTGAGGCTGGGGAAGTTCAATATAATAAAAAAACAACTGATTTGCTTTTAGAATCTTAAATCAACCTCGCGATTAGTATAACTTAATTAATCACGAAAATATTTTTCCAGGCAACACTAAGTAATTTTTATGGTGTTAAGTCGGGACAGATATACTTACTATTTTCAATTTACATAAACGAACGTCACCATAGTCCTCTTTGCTAAAAATAAATCAAAATGTGAAGTCGGTTAAATATAGACAAACCCAATTTCATAGAATTTATGCCTTTAACACAAAACAAAATGCGTAGTGATATAAAACTCTTATGCAGATAAAAATGATATCAAGCAAACAAATTACATGTCCAGGAGTCCAAATTAATTGAAAGCTTGATATGAAAACTCGTGCAGAAAATATAACAGCAAACATAGCAGTGCTTTCTATGTTTTCAGGTGCATGAGCTGCTAACTCGACACTCAGCCTTAAAAATTACATATTTCCCGCACTTTCATCCAATAAATAAATAAATATTGAACAATATTACGGAGGAATCCAACTAAAGAAAAGCTAATATTTATCCTACAGGAAAAAGCATTGGGAATAGTGTGTCATAAAAGAAATAGAGAATTATTGAAGCTATTATTAAAAAAAAACTAAAAGTTCTCATATTACCCTCCCAATACACTTATTCAGTTCTGGTCAACCTTTTAAGAAACTTCGATACGTTTCAGGTCAATCCAACAATTAATTCTTATTGCACAAGGCATAGGCGCAACTAAGGGGGGGGGGAGGCCACTAGGGCACAGCCCCCCCCCCCAAATAAATAACCAACCAAAGTCTTAAAAATTGCAATTAATTTAATATTGAATAATCAGTGATATTGTTACCCGTAGAATATTCCATGTTTAGCAATGAAAACGTCTAAAATTGCACTATTTTGCACCTTGAAATCCGAAATTTCCCCCGGGGAGGACCCCCCGCTTGAAGATATGGTGGGTAATCCTTTATAATATTCGCAGGATAGCCATCCTTCCCCGTCTGAAATTCATAAATTCCGCCTACGTTACTGATTACAGGTAGGGGTAGCTTGAGTATAACAGTATTCCTAGAATTGTGCCCTCCCCAAATGTCCATTCTAGTAGCGCCTATGACACAACGACTCAAACAACATCCACTAGCCAACAAACAACCTACTCATGTATTGTAAAGACACATATTAAACTGCTATAAACTACTAAACAAGCTTCTCCTTAAACACAAAGAAGTGTGCAAATGTAACATTAAAGCTACCAATAAGCAGCTAAATAACTAATATACAATTAGCTTTACTCTCTCGATGATTTTCTAAATTTTTCAGTTCAACTTTACATGTTATCCACCTGGTCATGTGTTTATCTGTATGTCTGTATGCTTTATTTATTTTGTACATTGATCTTTACACAAACATCTTGGACTAACGTGTTAATATTTATGTATCCCTTCGTGGAGAAGAAAGCGATTGAACGAAGAAAAAACTAATAAATTGTACCTCAGTCAATTTTGTATTGTAGGATATTTTATCGTACACATGTTGTATATTAAGAATACTGTTTTTGGGTTGTTAAACGTTAACTATATATATATATATATATATATATATATATATATATATATATATATATATAATGGACACGTGAATTAGTGTGTACACATTTATTGTTAAGGGTGCCGCCTACCTGCGCATTAGAGGTCCAGAAATGACTGAGACATACGGCCGACCTTGAAATATAGTCATATACAGCGGATTCTTACATTCAGGTATGCCTATCTGAATTCACGATTGTTTTATTTATCTAGTAACTAATGTCAGATAGCACAGCTGAAGCCTGCTGTGACATAAACTACGTGTCTACTACTACTACTATCACTACTATCACTAATACAACTGCCGTTGCTGGTACAATAACAACGATTAAAAACATTCCTTATGTCACTTCTAGAAGAGTTAGTTATTTTCTTATATTCAGTCTCGAACCGCCATGTTTACTATTTATTCGTACATAATTTAATTCATACACAAACTTATTACAATGTCTGAAGCAGCACAAGTGGTTACCATGAATGACCCAGGTTCATATCACTAGATGAAAGTGGCGTCAGTGCAGCTTGTCCTCGGGACATGAGCATCGCTGAGACGGGAACCAAGGAGGAAGACGAGACTATTTCCGCCACGACTGGAAGTCATGGAGGGGGTAGGTGAGGTGTTTACTCAGGCGTCTACGAGGAAGGCAAGATGAGGTCTGCTCCAGAGCCCGGAAGCTGCATGGAGCACGCGACCCTGCACGTGTTCTCGCCCACAAGGAGGAGGGGTGTACCCCACTCGTACCAACCCCTACGGTGCCGCTTTGTCCCACCCCTCATACACCCTTATGTCCTTCCAAGTTTACACTGATGTGTCGCGGTCTCTCGTAACCCTTACAAGCAGGACCACCCACTCTTGCAAACATCAGTTCTTCGCAAAAAGTTTTCCGTAAGCTCGGCGTCACAAACTTGCGTCTACATGCGTAGCTCTCTTTTGATTGTTGAGAGATTTCTCATTTGACTGAACTTGTCAGAATGGCGTTACTTTGACTCCAAATACGTGTGATTCCCACATAGAACCGGAAGAGCTGTACTAATCAAGTAATTGAAGTCCACATGATCTAAAGTGGTTTGAAATGCCCAGTAGTAAAATCACCCATTCTTCTCTATAAGTTTCCGTATCACGCTGTAGTTTAAAACACTATAGTATTGACTGGTCGCTTTTAACGTCTTCGCATTTTAGTTGCCTGAACTCGAATCATTCCCGCTCGATGTATGTGGGAGTAACGCAGTCCTCACTGGTCCGGTCAAGTTGGAACAACCTTTACACAAATCACACGTGGCCAATTGTTTGAGAAGAGTTTCTGGTGTGTACATAGGACATAGAAAAAAAACCAAGTGTGGAAAAATGTTCGCCAAAAGCGGGTGGTCTCAGGTAACCTGCTATTTTGCGGTATATTAGACTTCACAGCTCTATACATACTAGAGAACCTTTCATTATTTAATTTACTGACACTTGACGAGACCACTCTGCTTCTCTCGAAAATAATTTATCGCCGCTTTGTTTCGGAGCTTGTCGTGCACATCCGCAGCTCAACTTCGTTGTCAGTGATTGGATATTTTAACTCTCTTTAGCCTATGGATTCTACCGGCAAATCACAGACGTGTGATTTTGCAGGAACGTTATTGTAATTGGCTCAGTCAAATGAGATACGGCTCTTCACAAAGTCACGCTGCCAATAACCATGAAGTGGAACTGCGGATGAGCACGCAAGGCACTGAAACAAACTGGAGCAAAATTCTTTAAGCGAACAACGTGGATCCCTATGTAGCTCTAGGACGTCAGTCAGCACCATGTCCCTCCAGAACTGGAGGTTAACAATTGCGTCGCCGTCTTCTAGGGTGTGCTGTATCACTGATGTACAGTTCATACACATGTTGTAATTATATCGCCTAGGAGGTCGAACGAGAGAGGTTCGGGCTGCAATTATTAGATACATGCAAAATTCGCGTTATCATTTGCTAGCAGACTAAACTTCATTTTCCTATACATAACAGAGCATAATCTGCGATTCAACTGGCCAAGAACTTTTGTGTGTTGTTATTGACGTATGTTACGTCTTTATAGAGATTGGCCTCTCTACAATGTAAGCATTCTCCGTGGCAAGTCACGACAATATCAGCCAGCGGGAGACGTCGAACAAGCCTATAGTCACTTGGAGTCTAGTCAGCTGTCAGAAAATAACGCGCATTTTGCATGTCCCTAGCAATTAGGGCGGCGTAGGGAAACCACGGAAGACAGCAACTCACCTCACCCTTGTTGTCGTGTCGCAAAACTAGGACGAGCACGTACATACTGTCCGCTCTCCAACTCTGAGTCCCTGGCGTGTATGCATTTTTCTTCGTGAACTTGACGTACGCTACAGTAACACAGTATCAAACACGTGCTAACTCACGACCACCATGTGCGTCGCATGCTATTGGGCCTTCTTGTGTTATTTACGGGCGAAAAACACATAACGTAAAGTCAGGTTATTTCGTGACATTGATTATTACGTGATACTTTTTCAATATAGTACAACGAATATACGTATTGAAAAGAAGAGAATAGACACCGCGCAATAGTTCAGCCAACCCTCAAGAGATCGCACTATTGGCACGACGTTGTAAATAGCACTGTTTTGTGAGTGGGGGAAAAACTGTTAGTGTTTCGTGACAGATTTATTTATACATGTTCTGAATTTAGTACAGTACTACGACGATCATAATACAGGTAAGTAAACTATATTATATGCATTGTAATTTGTAGCCCGAGAAACGTATATTCTGAGGAAATTAAGAAACAGTATTATTGTATAACACCATTGCCTCAAAAGCTTAAATTTGGAAGTAGTTTTACTAGGGTGTTTTCATTAGGGAATGTAGTGTTATTTCGATAGTTTATATTTGAGATTAATATAGTAAATAACAAGCCAAATTCTAATGTAAGTCATAGAAACAAAGTTGTTCATTATGCTTTAATGACGAAGTTCCTGTAATAGACTTTCAAATTAGCATAAGTCACGAACATACTTGAATCACGAAATTGCCTGTGTCACGAAATAAGTTATGTCACGAAATTAATAAGCTAAAGCCGCGGTTTTTATAAATATATTTTATTTTCATTCGAAAAATGCCACTAGAAAGAGCGAAGCGTCGATAGTACAATAGTAGAAAACTAATTGAAGCAGCAGAATTAATTAAAGAGCAGAATATGTCGGTATACAAAGCTTTAAAAACAACACGTGTTCCTTGGAGCTCGTTGAAAGACTATCTCACAAGAAATCCTCACCGTGATCGAAATGAATCATTACCGAAACCGGGCTGGCCCTTTGCTCTGACTTTAGACTTGGAAGTTCGTCTTTATGCTAACATTATAGCGATGCAGAAACTAGGGTTTGACCTGAAAGTGTCTATGAATAGACAAGTAGCACTCGAACTTGCCAAAAGCACAGGGCGTCAGAATTTTTTCAGTGCTAAAAATGATAGCGCTAGTAAATTGTAGTGGGCAAGCGTAAGGCGATGTACAATTATGGCAAATCAAGAAATGATTCAGGACTTATATGATAAGCTAAACAACTTACTGAATCGTCCTGGAACTAAAGACTTGCCAGGCAGAATATGGAATTGTAATTAAATTGGCCTAGCATATGTGGTGAAACCTGGAAAATTTGTCACATGTGTGGGAAAGCACTACATTTACAGAAGAACATATGCAGAACGAGGAGAAACCCATTTACATTTCATGGCTGTGTGTGCGCCGAAGGAACGTGGATTCCACCCATGGCAATATTTAAAGGAGTGCGGTGGAACGAAAAACTACGCAGTGGCAACTCGTGGGTTTTTGCCAGGCGAGGCTGCAGATAGTCGGAACTGTACACTCTTGATGAACGCGCCGTAGACCAACGAGCATTAAATATTTGCCAGCTACTAGGTGGGTTTTTGCCAGGCGAGGCTGCAGATAGTCGGAACTGTACACTCTTGATGAACGCGCCGTAGACCAACGAGCATTAAATATTTGCCAGCTACTAGATGTGTTGTGACGACTCAGTAGTAAGGGGCACCTGCACATCAGCGTGTCAGTGGCTGTAGAGTCAACTAGCGCATAACAATGACAACTGCAGCCATATCTGGCAACAACCCACGAGACACCACTGAATCTACGAAGAGATTGCTTCCCTAATTCGCTGGTCAAAATGTCAGTTAAGGGATGGATCAACAGTGAGCTTTTCTTGGAGTGGTTCACATTTTTTATCAGTGCGATCCCTCCTGCCTGTCAAGTTATTCTTCTCATGGACTCTCATTCTTGTCACATCAGTCCACAAGTGATTTCATTGGTAAAAGAAAACTGAACTGAGTTGTTTAAGAAATTATGAACTTAAATTGACTTCTAATGTATCCTATTAGAAACGGCATCTTTTTCAAACGTAATAATATCCTTAAACACTTTTCTTGGAAAGTATCTTCTACGACGATATCTTCTCCTATAGTATGGCGTCTTGTCTTCCAGGTACCGGTTCAGTTTTATGTTGCTATCCAGAGCATGAATTTGTTTCAAATATAATGTATCACGAAATTTAATGCCCATATCACGAACGTAACTCAAACTTTATCAAAACTTTATCTTCATTTTTTATTAAAAAATTTATACAAATGGCGATTGCAACCATTTAGGTATATCTTCAACACGTGTCAAAGGTATTGTCAGTTCATATCTTCAGTGTAAATGTTTTGATTCAATGATTATTAGCATAAATCTGAAAATATCACGAAATTACATTACTTTGCCTTACCCGCCAGAGATTCAGAGCTGGCGTGCGGAATGTGTGACGTCCTACTCAGTAAACCAGGTCTTTCACCCGCCAGCTCTCGTCCTATCAACAGCAGTTCAGTTCTCCTCCGCGGCTCGGCGGCATGCTTGTCATTATTAGGGATTCTTGGTTTTCGCGAAGAGAATATCGCCCCAGTTTGTTCCAGTGCCTTGCGTGCACATCTGCAATTATGCTACATGGCTATTGGCAGCGTGAAGAGCCGTATATCATTTTTCTGAGCCAATTACAATATTATAAAGTCTCTGCAACACCTCATCGCTGTAATTTGCCGGTACAATCCCAAGGCTCGAGAGAGTTAAAATATCCAATCACTGACCACGAAGCAGAACTGCAGACGTTCACGTAAAACTTCGAAGTAAAAGCAGGGCAAAAATTTTTTTCGAGAAAACCAGGCGTCGCTAGTCATTAATACCGTGACCGTACGTGGCGGGTGAGGGGGGTGAGCCTTTGTCTTCCTGTACCGCTCTCGATGTCCGGCCTGCTAGGAGATATCTAGAGCCACTATTTTATGGCGAACATTTTTTTACATGGATTGGTTTTCAATGTTTTATGTGCACGTTTGCATCTCTGCTCCACGGTCAGTGAATGGTAGGGCCACGATTTTGTTCGCGAAAAGATTTTTGCCCCACTTTGTTTCAGTGACTCACGTGCACATCGGCAGTTCTGTTTCAAGGTTATTGGCAGCGTGTCTTTGTTCAGACACGTTTCTCATTTGACTGCACCAATCAGAATAAGATTATTGTGAGTATGTACGTCTATAATTATCCAAGGCAAGTGAGAGTAAAATCATCCAACCACAGACGATGTAGCAGAGCTGCAGGTGTGCACATGACGCATCGAAACCAAATGTTGCAAAAATCTTTTCGCCATAAAATCGCGGTTCTAGTGATTGCATATTTAACTCTCACTTATATAAATTTTCTACTGGAAGATCACAGGCATATGGTGCTACAATTGTCTTACCCTGATTGATTCAGTCAAATGAGAGACCAGTCTGAACAAGCACACGCTGCCAATAACCATGAAGCAAGGTTGTCGATGTGCACGTGAGGCATTGAACGAAAATGTTGCAAAAATCTTTCCGCGACAAAATCATGGCTCTAGCGACACGATAATAACACGTATAACTGTTTACAGTCGAGCCTGACAGCAAAATATCACGAACTCTTGGCGCTAGTCATTGAATTGGTGTACAGTCTCATCGTTGATAGATCACCTTTACAAGATATACAGTCGTGAACGTATAATTTTATTAAGTACTAGGACCCGGGTAGCACTAATTTCCTATATCCGAGAATTGGAATCTGTACACTGACATGTCGCACACTTCCAAGTCTCGATCCTAGTTAATTAATTTATTATTAATTTTTATAATTATTTAATAATTTGCAACAAAAATATGACACAAACTTTGCAAAATGCAAAAAAAAATTGTTTATCTGATCGTTACTAAACTTAGCAGAATCACCAGCTGGGCTAATCTGAAGTTTGCCTGAAAATTTCATCAAAATCGCTTCAGCTGTTTTGGAGTCCATGGATAACATACATACACACATATATTGTATATATTATATAATACATCTGCGTCCCCTTGACTCTTCTTCTCATGCAGACATCACTGAGGCATGTTGGCCGAAGATGTACACACCTCGCTGTGACATGGGCAGGCTGCACTCTCATAGTCTCAGTACAATAATTACAGAGAGTATTTAACACGGCAATGAGCAAAGATGGAGGAGGCGAGGAGAGGATGTATGTTTAGTTCTATTCGTGGCGGGTGATACTGGGAATATTGGGGCGCGAAGGTTTAATGGTGATGCGGGCGCTAGTATTTATTTGGGCCGAGTGCGGGCACGTAACAACAAACACATCTCGGAGGAAGAGAACGAAGGGAGGGATGGCTGTGTGTAAGTTGATAGCCGATGTTCCCCGGTCATAGACTAAACACTGCAGAGAAGACGCCACGCCGTGTAGTGTGAGATCTGCACGCTGCTTCTACGTACCGCCGCTAGGAGCGCCACTTGTACTGTGTTCATTGTAAACTGAACAATTTTGAAGCCCTCATTATTTTCTCATTGGGAATCTCCCTGTATGATTTCCTCACATATTATTCTACAGTAAACATTATTTGTAAGGACCTCTGATTTGCGAGAGAAGATTTCTCCACCGCTGTGTCTCAATCCGTCATGTGCACATCTGCAGCTCTGCCTCGTGGTTAGTGGTTGAATGTTATTATGTCTCAAGTCTTGGTGTTCCACCCGCTAATCACAGGCGTGTTATGCCGTACTGATCTTGTTCTGATTGGCGCAGTCAAATAAGCGACGCCTCTACACAAATATAAGCTGCCAATAACCTAGCTGCAGATGTGCACGTAAGGCATTGAAGCAAAGTTATGAATAATATTTTCGCTAAAATCATCGTTCCTAAACATATGTGTAATGAACACTGTAAAATAAATTACATTCTACTGTAGGCCTACAAAACTTAAATAACGAATCCAATATTATACGTATATTTTTAAAAAATCATTCCTAACAATATGGTCTTTAAAAATGCTCGTCTTACCGTGAACAACTCATACCAGAAATCTGTCTGTCACGGCGTATATTTCAATTAGTTTGTGACACAAAATACCAGGAATTTGGATTTCTGGAATTACCTTTATACGTTTTTATTTCAGGAGAGTTTGGATTTCGAACTCCCGTACAAGTGAATTTGCAAAATTGGTAGGGTCGATGAATTTTGGTAAAAATATCCCTAACTCACTTTGTTTTAACGCCTTAACTGCCATCTGTAATTCTGCTTGACTATTATTGGCAGAGGGACTTTGTGCCAAGTAGTATCTCATCTGACTTAGCCAATCAGAGTAAAGTCATTACGTAGCAATACGTCTGTGATTTGTGGGTTGAACCTCAAGATACGTGAAGCTTAAAACATCCAATCACTGACCATGAAGCACAGCTGCAGATCTACATGTACAGCAATGAAGCAAAGTAGGGCAAAAATCTTTTCAACTAATATAATCAGCTCTAACGGTTGTCATTATTTGTCAAACACGTCCTGAGTATAGGTCGACTCTGAACTGACTTATTTAATGTCGCTGCCTGCAATCTGCGAAGGCAAAGCCCTTACTATTGTATAGTGCATAAATACACGCTGAGTTTTTTATTAAATGTCTGCAGTATTTCAAAATGACTGCAAATGTAGTTAAATATTTTAACTTTAATCTATGTACCATCTTTCTTCAAGAAATATAACTACCGTAATCTGGGGTAACTTGCAACACCTGGGGTAATTTGAAACAATATTTCAAGAATTTGTATTATATACATAGTGGTCGTAAGGGACAAAACAAAAATAAATTAGGCTACACATTAACAACAGGAGCCAAGTAATATAATCAGAATAACTTTTAAGTGAAGACACCCATATGTATAATAAAAATTCTTGAAGTATTGTTTCAAGTTACCCCACTCTCTCAATCTGAATTAGTGACTATGCACTGATTCACACTGATGGATGGAGCAGTTTCAACAATTTGAATCAGTGAATATAGTGACATTTTAATTAGTGCATATTCACTGATTTCCTGTAAGAGTGCCAACATCTCACAGTTGAATCAGTGAATATTCACAGGTTTTTTCCAGTTGTTTTTAAAGAACAGTTTTCACTTACTGAAACAGTGAAAAATTACTGGAAAATCTGTGGATATTCACTAATTAACATGTGGCATGTTGGTACTCTTTATCGGAATCAGTGAATAGTCGCCGATTTCCCAGTGGTTTCTCACTGATTCAATTTGTAGAAACTGCTCCATGCATCAGCGTGAATCAGTGAATATTCACTAATTCAGATTTAGAGTGCAAGCGTAGCAAGTTGCCCCAGATTGCGGTACATCACATGCAGCCAAGAATGTGTAATATGACATCCAAATTAAAAAATAATATATCGATGGCCTAGCTGTAAAGATAACTATTTCAAACAAAAACGTTCGACGAAAATTGTCTTAAGTAATCGGGTACGGTACAATAATTTAAACTATAATTTTTGATACGAAGTATTTAACTTCTGTTTTTAAATTTTAATATCGTTTATAGAACCAGGGATGAATGAGAGATGACCATAAACGAGAGCGTACAGATGAGGCAGCGACGGAATGCAAGCACGAGAGAAACGGGATAACCCCGAGAAAGCCCGCCAGACAACGACAACGTCTGCTACGTTTCCCACATGCGAACAATTAAGGACCGGCCTCGCCGGGATTCGAACCTGGATCGCCTTGGTGGGAGGCGAGTAGTCTGACTATTGCTAAGTAATAAAATATTTAAAAATTTGGCAAAGTTCTTCAAATTATGGTTATTCTTCCAGAAGTACGAAGGATATGTTTTGCTTGAAAGAGCAGTCTTCAAAATTCATCCATTAAGAAAAAAAATAACTTGAACTTTTTTCCTACCAGCTGTCCGGCGTGCGTTGAATTGCCACTTCTTATTAAAATTTTACAACATTTTTTGGGTGCCCAGTTCTGCCCCTGTGCCTCGTTTTATCTCCCATCCCTCACCCAATACTAATGTGTTTTTATAAACATTCGCTGGCGCACGCTCTACACAATAATATAATTTTTTTCGTTAAAAAATTTTGGGTACCCCGTTTTGGTCCCCGGTTTGTCCCCTTCCCTCTTTTTTTCCCCGCATCATAAAAAATTTGATTTTTATTTGTAGAAACCTTCCCGAGCTCACGCCCAACTCACCAAACTTTCATCACAGACGGACGAACGGTATAGCAACGCTTAAGTTGCAAATATTAATTTATGTTCATACATACATACATACTATAACTTTTGATGTGACAAGATAGCGTTTGAGTCACTGTGAGCTTTCATGCAGGTCTGGTATTGGCGCAGATTGGCAAAGTTTTTTTATATGATATTTATTTGTTGAAGAATATTGAATTTGAAAAGTATACTTCAAAAATAATTCATCGAGAAGTAATTAATGTTAATTGTCGTTTGCCATATAACTTAGTTCCCGGTGACTTCAGATATCATACGTAAGATATCCATAAGCGTGCGACGATGCAGCTGTTGTCCAGGTGACACTGCAGGGGTGTAATAGAGCTGGTGAAGTGTGCAGGGGTTGGTAAAGGCTGACCCCGACAAAAAGTGGTTGTGCGAGTCTATCAATCATTTACACACACTCCTGCCGACAGCTTTATTGCGTGTTCTTCCCTCGTCGCGGCAGGAAGGAGCGGAATTGAAAAAAAGGCGGAGAAGAGCAATCGACAGTGTAAGACAATCGCAAGAGAGGAAGATAGGAGAGAGAGAGAGAGAGAGAGAGAGAGAGAGAGAGAGAGAGAGAGAGAGAGAGAGAGAGCAAGGCCCAACTGCTATTAGCCGTGGAGCGCGGGGTCGACATCATCCCAAAGCTCCCTGCTCTAGTTTCACAAGCAGGCCGGTCGCACACTGTGTGAAATACATCTGCTATATGCGGCACATATTTTGACCACTATTTTCTACTGTGAACGCTGCATTCCTGTATTGCTATTGAGAACTCATTCCACCGACTGTCAGTGTTCGTCAGTAGTAACAGAACCTTATCAGTAATTAGTACTTGTTTAGTCATTGTCAACGATTTGAGAGTTTCGGACTAACTGTCAACGATGAACATGTAAATAAATGAAAATTTGTACTTGAATACGAATTTAACTAGCAAACACAATTTCTTAACATATTTGAAATCTTACATTAATATATTAATTATCATATTTCACAGAACTATGTGATAGTATGCTTCTGAGAAAAAATATCTATTTTATTTTGTTTTTCAATGGCTACTTTGAAAACTATTTTTAGAAATAATTTTATGTATAGTAAATATATTCTTACATATCACCATGAGGGTTTGAATTTTAATAAAACTTTATAGAGTGCATATGTTTTAATCTCGCGACGATATCTGTTTCACTGACACTACACGACCTCCCAAGCTCCAATGGCATCAGTATTAGCCTCGCAAGAGGAGTCAGCCGGAAATCATATTCAGTGACCACCAGTGATCATCATATAACTTGCCACTGAAGTCACCGTGTATCGGCGAATATATCGTATCCTGACAAAACAAGCTTTCTTGCTATCGAATTGGCAAGAACGATCAATAAATAATCTTCATGATTTAAAGGCCCTTTAACAGTCTAAAGCACTTAGCTGCCAAACATAGCTGTGTTTGGCGTAATGTTATTTTTAAGATAAAATGTTTTGAATTTGGTAGTTACATGGTATCCGCGCGCATGTTTCGCATAAATATGGCTAGGATGAACTAAACAATTATAATCAAGGAATGGTGTAAAAAAATAAAATATTTTAAAGTTTCCAACCAAATGTTTACTTCACTCAACTTTAGTTGACGTCCTAATATTTATAGGCAATTTTTCACAGGTTTTAAACGCGTTTTGGGGTGGAATATTTTAGTCTGAAATGAGCATACCTGGTAACCTTTTTCCATCGACCTCCACCCCCATTAATAGAGTATGTAGTGAAGACATAGTTGCAGAGTGAAAGCCTATGTCATGTCGCTGCAACGAGCATCCTCCTTATCTGAGTGAAAACAAAGCTACACGGAGTGAACTTCTAACCAAGCCTCTGTAATTCAGAAAACTGTCTACATATCACGAAAATAGTGATACACAGCTCAGCCATCCCTATTATTGATGTTCCAAACTTGAAATCTGACTTGTAAGACACTGTTCCACTTTACCCACGTCTGTCAGGAAACAGCTACAATTCCTGGTGCGGCATTTTTTATTTCCGTTTTGCAGCTCGTTTTAAATCGCTAAATTTATAATTCTAAGGGAAGTCCTTAAGGGTGCGGCCTACCACAATTTTCATCACCATTTTTTATTTTTTATTTTTGCCAGATATATTGTTCTTATTTTAGACACAAAATGTGACTAAATTTGGCTCTCGTGAAATTTTTTTTATCTCTCATCGTTTTTGCATAATGGCTATTTAAAGTCATATTTCGCATGTTTCCGTTTTAAGGACTGCACTAAAACGAACTGATAGCCTATACTAAACTCAAAAATAATAACAGTGGATAAAGACATTGCAGGCTACAAAGTAATGCTCATAAAAATAAAGAATAAAAATTATTTGTATTAAAAAATGCTGAAACTGAAAATGGAAATTTAAAACATTCAATATTTTTTTAAATAGAAATAATTTTTATTATTTATTTTTATGAGCATGACATTGTAGCTTGTAATGTCTTTATCCACTATGATTTATTTGAGTTTGGTATATCAGTTGGTTTTTGTGTAGTCCTTAAAACGGAAACATGCAAAATATGACTTTAACAAGCCAATGCGAAAAGTATGAGAGATAAAAAAAATTCATAAGAGCCGAATTTAGTCACAATTTATGTATAAAATAAGAAAAAACATCTGGTACAAATAAAAAATAAAATAGTTGTAATTAAAATTGCGGTAGACCGCGCCCTTAATACGGCACATAACTGATATTTACCCTTCTCTTTGTGCAGTTCTACCAATGAATAAAAGCTATTCGATAGTCTACATATGACACCTTGTAACAATAATTATTATTCATATAACTATTATTTTTTGAAAACCTGAAACCCCAACACGATGGTTAAATGCTCGCATTAACAATACGCATACAAATAATACAACTTTTTACTACTTTAATTTAAGTATAGACATGTAACAAACATAGAATTTTACACAGTCAAGAAATCAGTAACTAAGGACATAAAATTTACATAGCCATAAAAATAAAACTAATCAAGGTAAATTAACTATCCAACTGTCAATAATAAATGAATATGTATATGTATAGTCTATATACTGTATATATGCCTAGTGTGTGTGTACTTGTGTGTGTTATATGCACGCGTATTCGTGCTTATGCATGTAGTATCATGTGTGTGTCTTCACTGCAGTGTTTAATATAGAACTAGCCATCACAATATAGGGAGACTTCAACAACATAAACAGTAAGGTGGATCGGTATTTTAATGTGCATATATAAGTGGTCGTTGGCAGGAATTTGATATCGGCTGAGCATTGTTTCTGGCAGACTTCATCGTGATGTGAGTGGATTTCCTATTGGTGGAGACTGGAAATTTGTGCAAATTCTATTAACCTATAGGAAGTATACTAATATTCTACTTACTTTTGAGACGACTGTAAGTTAATTGGCTATTGCCCAATAAGTAACTAGTTTCACTCTCTATATATAGCGTCGCGGGATTACGTCATGCTGTCTTGCAAGTTTGTCAATGCCTGAGGAAGCTCCACGTCTCTACATACATGGTACTCTATGGCACAGTATTCACGTGACAGTGTGCGACAGGCCGCGCTCTCCGGCAAGCAGACAGGCCATCGCCGACCTCTCCCTAACTACTGGGCGACATTGCCTGAGGAAGCTCCACGTCTCTACATACATGGTACTCTATGGCACAGTATTCACGTGACAGTGTGCGACAGGCCGCGTTCTCCGGCAAGCAGACAGGCCATCGCCGACCTCTCCCTAACTACTGGGTGACATTGCCTGAGGAAGCTCCACGTCTCTACATACATGGTACTCTATGGCACAGTATTCACGTGACAGTGTGCGACAGGCCGCACTCTCCGGCAAGCAGACAGGCCATCGCCGGCCCCTCCCCCACCCATTGGGTGCAGTGACGTAGTGACGTCTGGCCCCGGGGTTTATTTGTCCTTCCTCTCTGCACCTGACACCAGCTCTGTTGTCTCACATGTGGGACATAGGGTCCATCAAGTGATCCGTCATACAGCATCACTCGCACACGACACCAAGATGAAAGTCGATGGCCATCCCACTAGATAGCCTGTGCCTTTGCCGAGAACATTCAGTTCCTGGAACCCACACGTCTCGTGTTTACTTTTCTCGCTGTTTTTCTTTCTCGTCATATCCGTCTCAGCCGAGTGCGGTTGCAGTCTGTTTAATCTTTTCACATTACTAAACACAATAAAATTATTCTTAAACTGCGAAAGCTTGAGCGGTCCCGAGTTCGGTCCCGGACACAAGCAAATTCTATTCTGGGGTAAGCAAACATCCGTGTTAGGAAGACTGTACACCGGATGTAATTTTCCGCCTTTGATACGCGGAGACAGCGAAGCCATAAGGTTCAGCTTTCCACACTGCATGGTAACATCATCGCTAGCGATTATGGTTTATGACGGGAAAACTTGACTGTTTGCTGGATTTCAACACACGTTCAGCTCATTACATTATTACTGGCTTTCTCTCATACGTGGAGCTGTTGCCCTATTTTACTGAGCCAATGAGAGTCTCGCTATTGTAATATGTGATGTTTGCTGTTGGTCTGCAGACGACTACGTTCTACCAGACGTACAGCATCCAGTATGTTGCAAGATACAACAGCGTCTTGAAGGGTATGTTGGCCCAAAACATTTTCGTGATATACCATCATTAGAGATTTCGGTTTATGGCGGGAAAACTTGACTGTTTGCTGTGTTTCAACACACGTTCAGTTTACCAGAACATTACTGGCTTTAGCTCGTACTTGGAGCTGTTACCTTATTTGACAGAGCCATTAAGAATCCCGCTATTGTAATATGTTATGACAGTTATTCGTCTGAAGACAACTACGTTGTGTCCATCATCTCTAAGCATCGATTCAATTCGTGGTTTTCCTACTACATTTTATTTCATGGGACTTTAAGCGGCCCCAAAAGTTTTTCTGATAAGCATAATGCATTTGTAAAATGATAGACGCCTAGTTTTAACCGTGTGTTATTTTCATAGATAAACATATTGTGAGTAAGTTTATCTGTTTCGCGCAGAAAATAATAGACGCGGCACGGTACAACAACGTTCATGACTTCGCATCAGTCGTATAATTGAATTATTTTGTTTTTCACTTTTATGAAATTCCTACTACAAAAAAGTAAAATTTGCTCTTATAGCGATAATTATATTTACCTTGTGTTACTACATAATCATTGCAGTTGAACTTTTAACGTATTTCGGCCGCAATCAGTCCAGATAATTAATAATATAATATTAATTGCTGGACTGACCGTCTCCTAAATATTGGTTAAACGTTCTACTGTGATGCTTGTACTGCAGGGCGAGGGCTGTAATAATACATTTCACATATTTCTTTACAGAATTTCAGAACCGAGACAAATAAAATAATCAAATAATGCGACTGATGCGGAGACTTATAAAAAACGCAGGGTCTTAAAAATAATATTCTCCGTTTATGCCTTCTGTAAGCAATCAGTAACTAGAGATAGGAGTTAACGCCTAGTGAATTCAGGGCCACTGCCTGATGAAAATAAAACATCCATGCTTTATGGCTGGTGGATTACCCGAGGGATTTCTGTAATAAATGTTTCCTTAGGCCTATATGTACCAGCTTTACTTAAAGAGAATTACCGCCTAACTATCATTACAAGCAGAATTAGTTTTCTTTAATCCTAAATGGTAGCATGAATGTCTTTAAAATGGCACGTGACTATGTGTAAATAATAATTGCGTAGGAACCTGTCAATAGCGACAGTTTATGTGAATGACCGACATTTTAAGGTTACATTATACGAACACACTCATATGGATAAAAAAAAACTATAAATGGAAATTAGACAGAAATATAATATAGATCTATATGCACTTAAAAACGTAACACGTTTCGTTTATTACTTACGAATATACGCCATGCCTTGGCCGTGCTGTACACTAACTTTCTTACATTGACGAGTGCCGAATAGGTGAATGAAACAAATGTTATTTTTTAAACAGGAACTCTTAAAAAGACAGGAACTTGATATAGTAGACTATTTTTATCACAAAATCTCATTTAATTAAAACTTTAAAAGAAGCCGTGAAAACTGAGAAAATATAGCAAGGTGTTTGAAGGTTATCAGAACATACCTTACAGTATTGTCAAGTCTACTGAGATTCTGATGGAGACATGTGTTAGAGAATACTAAATAAAGACAATTACGAGTGACTATTGCCTATGTACTGCTAACGCTCTCAAAAGACGGTCACATGTGGCCATATTTGCTAGAAGTGACCCGAGCGAAGTGAAGCAACAATAACTCGCTGACCTCGTATTTGAGAAGAGCCAGGTTCGACTCCTGACTATTCATTCTTATTTGGGTTTATTAGGGCTGAGTAGTGGGAGAGGGCATAAAAGGGGAAGGGCTTGCCGACCCCTTCTCAGCCTCTTCCAACGCCAAATAAATAAAGAAAAATATAATTACTGCTGTTATTTACATGTCAATCAACTACATGAATAATAAACGGAGTTTTATTTAAACTGTAACCATATAAGCATTACACAGGAAAACCTTAAACATATAAGAAAATCTCAATTAAGTATGCCCCAACTACTATATCCATTTATAGAAGAAAATCATTACATCTTTGTATTAAATCCCTTTCTTTATTGAGTTCAAATTTATAACGACGATAAAATTCAACGAACAGTTTGTATCAGTCTAATACAACATGACAACCAAACAAGGAGTTGTTTATCCCAAATAACATAATTAAAGACCTAATTTGCGAGAGTCACACTGAAGTAAAATTGGGCCAACGTTCGACATTGTTTGGGTTTTCGTGTAAAGCCTATGTTATAATGAATACTTAACTTAACACATGTAGTAATGTGATATGAATATGGACGTAAGTGTCGAGAGCTTACCACAATGCTATTAAGGTTAGTGGTAAGAGGTAGACATTTGACTGTTATAGTTGTTAGATGTTTTGTGTTAATTTATTTGGTGACATGTTTATTGCATGTAGTTCCACGTATTTTCTTATTTGAATAAAGCCTAAGTGAAAGGACAGCATATGCAATCGACCTCTCTGGACCACATACTTCAAAATTTTTATTTACGCTCTTATTGACATACCTACTGACTGTGTAGTTTGACTTGATTAGCGCCACCACAAAGTGATGCAACCGCCCGCTGAATTCAAAACTATCGTCGACACATTGCCAACCCTCGCGCCACAGAGGTAGTTTGAAATTCCACCGATAGGTGGCACCAGAGTTAGATTTTCGGTTTTCGCCGCTTTGCAGGCTTGAAAGCGAGTTTAGTTCGTCCGTTCTGTAATAAATATACTATGGGTTTCTGATGAACACATTCAAAAGTATTAAAAGTAACTGCTATGATTATCATTGCTAAATAACGTGAAGTCATTAGTAATATATAATCTGTTATGTTTTACGTTCGCCAGCCTGAGCAATTGGAATTAGAAAAATGATTTTTTTTTCGTTTCACACATTAAGTAAATACGTTATTTATTTATTGCTTTTGTTAATAGCGTCGTCGTCGTTAATGGCAGTATGCTAAGCGGAACTTGAGCTCTTGAACGGCGTGTGTTGTGTATGTTTATAGAGGCGATTTTGAATTACAAATTAATATACTACTCATGCATTTACGAGATAAGTAACGGCAACAGTGTGTGTCGTAACGAATTAGTCGATGTACAGAAGCCAGTGTTATAAGACGTTAACTCGCAGGTATTTATAACTAAGAATACTATTGAGTACAGCATACATCCAGCACCCATGGATTTAATTAGTGGATATTGTAGATAACATTTACCACAGCAGTGTATTGTAATTGTAAACATTGTACAAGCCTATGTAAATAAAAACACACGGCAATATTTATGTTTACATGCAGCGGCAAGATATAAATTGGCAGAAAATATAAATTATTCAGGGTTTTTTTTAGTCCTCACTTTATCCCGAATCTCCAATATATGTGTGCATCTGTAGCCTAGGATGCGGGTTTGGTTTTTTGAGTTATAGCTTATTACGCCTTTTTTTTTTTTTGTAAGGTTTTTCGAATTACATTTTTCAGGTCAGTTATCCTGGTTAGCTTTTCCTGGTTAGTATTTCAGTATTAGCGTTTCCGGATTTTGTTTTTGGATTCCTTTGTTTGGGTTTTTTAATGGGTTGTATTTCTTCATTGGTCTATTTGGACAAATTTACTGAACAAATTGAATTACCCTAACGCTGTGCAGAGCACGCGACGACCCAGTTAGACCAAGCTATACCATGACGTGATAAGAAGCACTTACGAAAACTAACCTGCTAGAGTAAGCTATGTTTTCTCTATCGCGAGACCTGGATTCTCGATCATCTAAGGTTAACCAGGTTTGTTCATCTGAGGTTAACCAGGTTTGATCATATGAAGTTAACCAGGTTTGGTCATCTGAGGTTAACCAGGTTTGATCATCAGAGGTTAATCAGGTTTGATTACATAAGGTTAACCGTGTTTGATCATCTGAAGTTAACCAGGTTTGATCATTTGAGGTTAACCAGGTTTGATTACATAAAGTTAGCCGTGTTTGGTCATCTGAGGTTAACCAGGTTTGATCATCTGAGGTTAACCAGGTTTGATTACATAAAAATTAAAGGTGTTTGATCATCTGAGGTTAGTCAGGTTTGATCATTTGAGTTTAACCAGGTTTGATTACATAAGGTTAGCCATGTTTGATAATCTGAGGTTAACCAGGTTTGATCATCAGAGGTTAACCAGGTTTGATTACATAAGGTTAACGGTGTTTGATCATCTGAGATTAGTCAGGTTTGATCATTTGAGGTTAACCAGGTTTGATTACATAAGGTTAGCCATGTTTGATAATCTGAGGTTAACCAGGTTTGATCATCAGAGGTTAACCAGGTTTGATTACATAAGGTTAACGGTGTTTGATCATCTGAGATTAGTCAGGTTTCATCATTTGAGGTTAACCAGGTTTGATAATCTGAGGTTAACCAGGTTTGTTCATCTGAGGTTAACCAGGTTTGGTCATCTGAGCTTAACCAGGTTTGTTTATCTGAGCTTAACCAGGTTTGTTCATCTGAGTTTAACCAGGTTTGATCATCAGAGGTTAACATGGTTTGATTAGCTTACATAAGGTTAATCGTGTTTGATCATCTGAGGTTAACCAGGTTTGATCATCTGAGGTTAACCTGGTTTGATAATCTGAGGTTAATCTGGTTTGATAATCTGAGGTCTCAGTTCACTTTTTGGACGGAATCTTACTTTATCTAGGTAAATTGTGAAACAACGCACTGCCTACCTACGGTAAATGAATATTAAGATAAGTAAAATCTTAATGGACTTAATTTATTGATATTGGTTGTTTAAGTGTTCAGCTTTAGTTAATTTTGATATATAGCGATAAAATTTACATTTAAAAATTTGCTTTTCTTTAGATTTTAACTAAGAAAGAACGAAATTGGCACATTGCCAACAAAAAATTTACATAGAACTATAACCTCAACTTTTTTTAACAAGAAATAATAGTATTTGAACTCCATACATTGACTGCTGATTGATTTAAACTTTGAATCCACATTACACTTCGAGGCTGCGTCTTGGTTAGCAAAGCCCTCAGTGCCACATGTTCCAGCTTGAGCTATTTTTTTTTTTGCGAATATACGTTTTTAAATTCACAAATTAATCAGATTTCGTCCAACTGCCACATATATGTATTGAAAATTGTTGATACTGTGTAGTCTAATATTTTCAAAACAAAAAAATTACATAATTAACTTATGGCTAGTTATCATATTTTTAAAAGTGTCAACTACTTCATTTTTGCTTCAAAATTACGTTATGTAGTACAAATAGTAAAACCAATTTTCAAGACAGCTAGGCTTCGTGACGGGTTAAAAATAACCTAGTGACTTTCGTAAACGTGTAACATATCGACAAGGCAAGGGGACATGTGCGGTTGTTGTTTGGAGTAGGAGAAGTGGCGGTCGATACTTAATTGGACGGCTAATGTGACCGCAGGGCGGGGAGCAGACCATTAGAGGGGTAGTTTGAAGCTGTACAGAGGAGGGTGGTTTGTGCGGCGAGTGAAAGGCCGAGATGTGGTCGCTCACGAATTACAACCCCTCCCCTCCCCGCCATCTATAATACCAGCAGTATTGTCAGCAGAAGAGAGCAGGCCGACATGCAATCAGCACAACTGTACTGATAACTTAACACACTGTCACTGAGACCCTCACAGAATATAGCACCAGATATTCTGTAATCGATACGCGCAAGAAAAATTCATAAATGCAATTTTCATCGCCATGTTTTTAATTTTATATTTGCACCACATATTTATTTCTTCATTTAGACACAAATGTGACTAATTTTGCTCTTATATAAATATTTTATTTCGCATAGTGATTCGTTAAAGCCAAAATTTGCATGTTTCCATTTTAAGGGCGACGCTACACCAACTCACTTACCAAACTGGAAGAATTCAAAGTAAATAACGATTTCCTAGGTTTTAAATTCAGCTATGTTAAACCCCTAAATAAAATATTTTTGTAATATAAAAAAACACTGTATTTTTAGAATTTCAGCATTTTTATTTAATTTCGAAACGTTCTTATTCTCTGTTTTTATGTACGTGAAGTTATATTATATATCCACTGCTAATTTTTTTTTCACTTTGGTATGTTAGTTGGTTTTAGTGTAGTCTTTAAAATTGAATATGCTAATTTTGGCTGAAACGGCTCATAACTTGAGGCACGATTATTTCGCGTATTCATCTGGTTGCAGCCTAGACTTCTCAGTCCTATACACGAACTGGGCATTGTCGATTGTTCATTGGCTTGTAACGGTGCATGCGGGTACCACGTGATTTCACCACGAGTTATTTCCTTATTTACTACTGGTTTGCAGTCGTCAAATGTGTACCAAAACAACAGGTGTCCGATCACAGTAATGGCAGAGAAGTATACGTTGTTGACGTTCAACCTGACCTAGAATCATTACGCGAATTAATCGTGCCTCTACCCATAACGCGAGCACTATGAGAGATCAAAAAATTTCAAAAGAGATAAATTTAGGGACATTTTGGGTATAAAATAAGGAAAAAAATATTTGGTACAAATAAAAAAAAATGTGATGAAAATTGCTCTACACCGCGGCAAGTGTGCATTACTACAAACCCGTTATTTTCATGAAAACAATTCTACAGTTATTTACTGTAGGGAGCTGTGGAGAAGGCAAGGCAGAACGGCAGGGTGGTGGTGGGGGCCACATAGCGCTCTGCTTGTCCCTACCACCAGTAGCATACCTGAGCCTTGCTTTCTCCTCAGCTCCGCACTATACATATATACATACATATTGTAGGGAGTTGAGGAGAAGGCAAGGCAGGACGGCTGGATGGTGGGGGGGGGGGCATATAGTGCTCCGCTTGTCCCCACCACCAGCCGCATACCTGAGCCTTGCTTTCTCCTCAGCTCTGCACTATACATATATACATACATATTGTAGGGAGTTGAGGAGAAGGCAAGGCAGAACGGCAGGGTGGTGGGGAAGGCCACATAGCGCTCCGCTTGTCCCCACCACCAGCCGCATACCTGAGCCTTGCTTTCTCCTCAGCTCCCTACAATACATGCACATGTGTGTGTCTGCTTCATGGTCAGATATGACATGTTTATAACTCATAGTAACACACATATCAGAGACTATGGTGTCGTAGTATCTTTGTTCTGATTGGCAATAACTACATAACAGACCTGCAGATGTGTGCGTAAGGCAATGAAACCATTTGTTGTTAAATTCTTTTCGCCAATATTCAGTGACTCTAAACACATCTAAGTGCATTACGTACTTTACGAACGACCATTGGCATCTCTGATGAAATTTTCATCAGAGATGCCGTGAAATATTCTGGACGAATAACAAACCTGCAAGGAAACAAGGAGATAATCCCGGGCTATTGAGCGTCTCACGCTTAGATAGCAGTACAGGTTATATGGGCAATCGCTCTCTCTTTCTAATGCACGGTAACTGCCATAAGCACTGGCTCTGTTGCCAAAAATACAAAAATGTCATATTGTAACTTCGATCTCAAAATTTTTTTTCATATTTTACAGCATCGAAACGCGCATCGGATGATATACTGTAGTTGTTTCATCATTTGCACCAAGCTAAGGGTTTTAAATATTTGATAGCAAAAACTTTTTACTTTTGCGGTTTGCATTTATCATTAAATATATCACGCCATAACTTAAGAATTAACAGCAAAATCGTATTCAAACTTTTATGCTGCGTAATTCATACATCTGGACATCAAAGAAAATATGAGTAGACTAATAACTTTCTTTGTTTATTTTAAGAATTTTTTTTCTAACTTTATGTGCGTTTCAGTACAGAATGAAACTTTACAAAGTTGGTTAGTGAGAAACATTTTTATTGTTGAAATTAGATGGAGGATGAAAGAGAGAAAGTTGTTCATAATGAGCTAAATTTATCTTTAAAACCAACACCGATGCAATAGCTTTCACTATTCGCTTGTTTACGACGTGAAATGTGTTGCATGTTAGGTCAGCACGCTCGCCATTCAAACCAAGTAATCTGCCGGCGCTCGAAGTTCCGTTATCTGTACTGACTGTGAGGCTCGGTCAGGACATGATAGTAAACAACATACAGTCTTTCTTCACTCAGCAGATTTTCTTCGTCTCTTATCTTAAGGGCGCGGTTCACCTCAGTTTTCGACGTCTTTTTTATTTTTATACTTGTACCAGATATTTTTTTCTCATTTTAGACATAAATTGTGATTAAATCTTCCTTTTAGGACATTTTCATATCTCTCATAGTATTTTGCGTAATGTGTCGTAAACGTCTAACTTTGCGCTTTACGGTTTTATGCACGCCAGTAAAACCAACTGACATACCATACAGGAAAAATTCACAGTGCATAACAATGTTGTATGCTATGATTTGATACAGATAAAAATAATTTTTTTTTCATTTAATAAAAAATACAAAATTTTGAAATTAACATTCCAAAATTTAATTTTTTTTAAATACAAAAAATTATTTTATTTGGTTTTTATATAGGCCTATGTCAAATTATAGTTGACAACATTGTTATACACTGTGAATTTTGTCAGTACGAATATAAAAATAATAAAAGACGTTGAAAACTGAGGTGAACCATGCCCTTAAACTACTCCAGTAGTGCATCTGTGTCTCGCGCCACGTGATTTGTATTGTCCAGTGACTGATTTCAGAGCACATTTATTTGTAATGAAGGTAAAACACTAAAAAACACACAATATAGATAGGCCACGAGGAATTGTGTTGAACATATTCCAATATTTTTGACATATGTACTATTAACGCACTTAAGGCCACTTACAAAATAACCAGTAGTTCTAAACGACTCATTTGCTCTTATAGAGCGTCCCAGCCTTATATTGCAGTACAGAGCCTATGGTGCGCACTGTTGCCAGATCGCAGCCACGTTATGAAGTTCGGGAGATGCACTACTTCAGAATTTTAAGCTTTAAATATTATATTTTTTATTATTTTAATTTATATTACAATTTGTATAACAACACTATTCAAAATATATAATAAATATTATTTTCTAATACTTTAAAATAAGAAACAATTCACATAGGCTACTCCACTGATATTAATCCACTACATGAATTGTAACGGGCACTTCATTAAGAAATAATTATCACATATACCTAGGCTATTTTAATCATTATAGCTACTGCTGCCATAACGAAATATTTATCCCATTTTAGTAGCATCTGTATGAAGACGAGAACGTGGTTGGAGTAGCTGATGATTATTCGAAACCAATGTCGTATGGGAACTGAAAATTATGTAAGTCTTTTGTCACTTTTATTTTTTGAAGTGGGAGAGGCGGTAGGACTATTATATATTTATTTGGACGTTTTTACATGCCCTTGAACAACACAAGGCGTTGGTAGAGATACCTACACGGGTGGAAAGGGGGAAGGAGTCGGACATGGTCTTTGTTAATAAACCATCCCAGCATTCGCCTGGAGTGATTTCAGAAATTCCTGGATAAACGAGATCAGGATGGTCGGTGCCGGGTATCGAACCCGGGTTCTCCTAATTGCGAGGCGAGTGTTTTACTACTGCTTCATCACGCTCGGTTATCAAACAAAAGAGAGTACTTTAATGTTCTGCCGTGATGTCAACTTAGGCGTATCACTCATTTCCACTACTTCTTTGATAAACGAGAGCATATATAAAACTATATGTTTACCAGTATTGTTGAAGTATGTTTTACTATATACTTACATTAAGTTGAAGGTAATTACGAATTTTTGTCAGTCAAAATCTTACCGAAACCTGGTAAATTGTTTTGTCAAGGAAACAAATTATACAACGTAGTAAAACCTTATAAACAAACTGTATGAGAGTTTAATTTTTATATTTGCCCTAATTTAAGATTTAAAAAATAGTTACCATACAAGTAATAGGCCTATAAATGAAGGATCATTGTTTACGGGAAATATTTATTGTTAGTCTTTCCTTTACGATTTAAATTTTTTATTTAAGTTTGCTATATTGTGTTGCTATTGTTTCTTCCTATTAGCGTAAATGGTTTGTTTGGAATATCCTGTTTCTTCTCAAGCTTCCTTAATGCGTTAATAAGTTAGTAGTTTATGTGAAAAATACTGGAATAAGATCAATACAATATTTCGCTCCCTTTCTCGTAGCCTACCTGTATTAAGACCTTTTATGTTTTGCCTTCCATACAAAAAATTATAGCAAACAATTACTCACATGAAATTTTGTTTCGAAATCAGTCACTATATAGCCTACAACGAATCGCTCGGCCGCGAGACACTGTAGTTGCACTACTGAACCAGTTCAAAACACGGGATGAAGAAAACTGCTGACTAAAGAAAGCCTGTGTCTTATTTATTTACCTTTCCAGACATAATCTCGTAGTCAGCAAAGATAACGGAACGTTTTGTCTCTTCAGCCAACACATCGAGCGACACTCAGCTGTCGAGTTTGTAGGGCGAGCGCGCGGCGAGTGCATGACAATAATACGCCACACATTCCCCAGCTATAAACAAGAGAACGGCTAAAAGAATTGTTGTGGGGTTGCTTTTAAAAATATATTTATCTCACTACGAACAACTTTCTCGCTTTCATCCTCCATCTAACTTGAATAGCAAAAAAGTTTCTCACTGACCAACTTTTTGATGTTTCAGTTTGTTAGAAAGCGCACATTACGTTAGAAAAAATGTTCTGTACGACTAACGAAAGAAAATTTTATCCTTCATATTTCTTCGTTGGCGTCCAAAAAAAAAATAATAAATTTCACACCATAAAAATCTGGAAACAATTTTGCTTTTGATTCTTAATTTATGATGTGATATATTTAAGGATGCATAAAAACAGTACAAAGTTCAAAATATTTATTTTTTAATTTTTTCAGCTACTTAAAATGATGTAGGTAAATGATGAACCAACTATATCATCCGATGCGCGTTTCGATGCTGTACAACATGCAAAAATTTTAAGATCAAAGTTATAACGTGAAGATTTTAGGATTTTGGCAACAGCGCGGCAGTGTGTTGAAAAGAGAGAGCGAATGTCCATATAACCCTGTACTGCAACCTAAGCGTGAGACGCTCTATATATACAAAGAATGACAGCAAGATGGTACCTTTAACTAACCTGCAAAGTTGAAACCGAAATTAAGGGCAAGCAAAGTTCCCCTAAATATGTATAAGGCCATGGTCTATAACTGCTGCTCCTTGTACGATAGTTAGGCTATATTTGATTGAAAATGCTCTAATGTTAAATTAACTTAAAACATATTATATAAATTTAATCCTAAAAAACAATAAGGGTACTTATTCGAATCCGTTAATTATTAAAAATATTAACAAATAAATTTATGGAACTTATAATACAAATATGTGGGTGTTTACACGAATTATAAGTTAAATTGGATAGAACACGATACGATAAGCCAAAAAGAACAAAAGTTACTTATGAGTATGTAACTATAGCACAGAAAGCAGTATTAAAATTATGAGTGTTAGCCTATTTAGCCTAATATATTATCGCTTGTTTAAAAAAATCCAGCATAAAAGGAATTTAAAACCAAATTTCAGAGAGTTTTTTCTGTAAAATGCATATTATAATGTTAATTATTTTTATTTAGATTATGCATACATAACGTTGACCTGTATTTTATTTGAAAATGTTAAAATTATTAATTTATGACATTATGATATTTTGTGTATTTGTAATATATGCATGGCGAATTGTGCTGTGTGTAAGATTGTTTCATAGTGCGAGGTATTTTTTGTTTCTATAAGACAGATCGTATACTGCAAATATACAAGACGAGTCAGTGCGGAGTGTCACGTCGAAAATATATTTTCAATTTGTCCCTAAAGTGGAGATTGTGGGATTAATGCTACCGTGAAAACATACTTTAAATTTACATTTTAATTAAAATTTCAAAATCTTCTTAACATTAAATAACGAAATTTTATACAGTGTCTTATAAATGACTTTACTTCATTTTAAGTACTGTAAGTTAATTCATTTTGGCCCACTATTGTTAAAACGGGACACGACATTTTTCTTCTGCTTCTAACTTCGGAACACTTCACTGTTATTCATGATCTATTACAGAATATTAAACAGGCTAGGAAGATTAACAAGAAAGGTCGTCTTGTCGAAAGATGTTAGAGTTAGATGTTTTCGAGAAAATCGTGCTAACCCGTCTAGTCACAGTGTCCACATTTAAGGACATGTTTCAGGTGGTTGAATCTTATGGTAGGTGCTGTAAGTCGATAGTACTTTGTCCCATGCCATCCTGCACCTCACCTTTGACCAACCTACCCTGTGGAAATACCGAAGCCACAAGTCCTTCATTGGTTGATATAATGATCACTGAGCAACGAGGAAGTTGTTTACTGGTTACAATGAATGAAACTAGTGCAAGTACAGTACACAACAAAATCTTTTATACTGCGGCACATTAGCTTATGAATTCCATCGTGTCTGAACGAGTTAAAATTAATATATATTTTTTGTAACCCTGAAACATGTGCAGGCATTGTGACTTCCTTGCAAGGCGTGTAAGAAACTAATAGGCATGTTCCAATATCTCAGATGATAAATCCGTCGCAATTGCAACATGCCTATCAGTAATGTAAGTGGACTTTACGTCTCGTCGACGAGGTCATTAGATACAATTACACTTAACTGTACACAAGGAAAGGAGCTGGGAGAGGAGTCGCCATGGCCTTTGTTAAGGAACCATAGCAGCGTTTGCCTAGATCAATTTCGGGAAACCACTGAAAACGACAATCAGAACGACCGGAGCTGGGGATCAAACCCGGGTCCTCCCTCACGCTAGTCCAACGTCTTACCACCTCACTCGGTCACCTACGAGAGGGAAATCTATTACTGAAATCGTTATTTATCCGTAATTTACACAGTAATTCTAATAAACTGAAAAACAATTTCTAAAGATAATGAAAAAATACACCTGTCAAAATCGTATCTTTTTTTACAAATTATTCATGAAGTTTTCCGCTAACACTAGTAGGAATAGTAATACTTTAATTAGATACGTTTGTAATATTTGGGGGGGGGGAGAGAGCCGAAATCGTCCCTAAATAAATGTTTCCGTGAGTGGGGACTTACCCCCCACCTTCCTCAGCAAGACTCGCACGGGTGTGAATGCGAAGTAAGCTCACGTGTAAGGCCCGACATTATTTCGTGGTTTTGTAGCTATATTTTCGTTATTAGTGAGGACAGCAAACTGTCACCGGCTTAACTATTTGTAGGCTAAACTCCATAGTTCTAGCTGTTTCAGAGACTCGGCCGAATTTCCATTGACATCTGCCTCGGTGAATATTCCACAGTTGGCAGCGCAGGATTTGTTCCTTGTTTCCTTAGGTTTGTTATTCGTCCGGGAATGTATTAATGCATCTCTTCTAAACAGTTTTCTATCTATAACACAACGAAATAATGACTTCTATGCCTTCCTATACCATTCATCCGTATGCGATGAAATCTTGGTAAGTTGTTACGCATGCGTCTGCAAAGATTTCTGACAAAATAGTCATTTTGAGAAGGGGATGGGGAGGCAAAACAAGATAGAGGGCAAAAAGGGATACCCAAAAAATTCATGAAAAAAAAAAAACTTTACTGTGTTTTACGTGCGTCCGCGAGTGTTTCTGCCGAAAATTGTATTCACTCAGAACGTCTTTTTAGGGTATTTTGAGAGTAATTTAGTAGCAATTTGAATATTGTAAACCATATTTTCAAACCATTCATTGAAAACTATTAGTAAGATACCCCATATAAATTTTAACTGACACGAAGTAACCACGGTTTACGATATTTCTACGATTTATTAGTAAAACATGACGGTCTGTAGTTATTGGGAAGAGACTCAGAAATTTCGAGAGTTCATTTGTAAAGCAGTTAGATTTCTAACTACTGTACACGCAAGTAATGGAGACATAAGGGGATGAAATGCGTGAGGTTTCCTCGTGGTTATCCTTGGACGGGACAGGCATGTGAGCAGTTGAGGGTGAGGTTTGAGAGTCGTTGACTTTAATAGTATTCACCGGCGCGAATAGCACTTGGCGTACGTCGCCACAATAGCGTCGTGATGAAGCTTCTAAAGCGAGTGACGTCACTCGCGACGCTGAAAAGGCGCAGCGGCTGTGAAGGCGTCTGCCGGCGGTCTTGTCTGCGTAATAGTTCCCGCCTCTCCCGCCCTCGCCCCTCCCCCCTCCTAGTGCACTGGTAGAGGGTGCATCTGCAAGTAGGTGGAGCGAGGGAGTGGTGGTCCACGCTCAGACAGCACGACCTCAGAATTACCGCTAGCATGCGAAGACTTCGCACATCCTCTTCAGTGGTCGCGATGTATGCTGTCTCGTCTACTTGACATGCAGCATCACTAGGAATGAGTAGAAACATGCGAAATTCGTGTTATTTTCTGCCATCTTACTAGACTCCAAACATCTGTATGCTCATAGAACGTCTCCCATTGGTCGGTAGTGTCATGGCCTGCCATGGAAACTGCTTCTGTACGATAAATACTATAAGATCCTTGGTTAAATGACCAAACTGTTGTAAAGCAGTCACGCTCTGACATTACATTGAAGCTGCTGTCATTGAACCAAGTTGTGTGTCACTGTCTATAATGACCTCGCTCTCAACGATAAATCCTAAATGCCTTATGTGCACATATGGAGGCTATGTCAGTTCTACGACCTCGTCAGTTGACAGAACATCCACTACGCTGGGAGTTATGCTGGGGCGGTGACGAATGTTGGATGCTATGGCCAATTGGGTTTCGGCTTTATGTCTGGTGTTCGAACTCTTCACATCTCGTACTAGCCAATGGTAGGAACTATATATAAACACTAATAGGCGATGTATATGGTTTATGGACAGGGTGAAGGGATGCCAGAAGGCGGTGCGTATGGGTTTGTAGAGGGTAAGAAGTGTAGGGAGTTGTACGACCTCGGCAGTTGACAGTTTAGAGGAAGTGTGCAGAGTGTTCGTGGTGGAGGGAGTAAGGGGAAGAGTAGGGTAAACGTTCGGTGAAATGACGAGGTCGTACAAGTGACCTTTTCCACACATATGTAGCTCTGCTTTATGGTCAGTGATTGGTAGAGGCACGATAATTTCGCGTATTGATTCTAGGACAGTTTGAATGTCAATAATGTATACTTCGATCCTCCTTCTGTGATTAGACGACAGCGGTTTTAACACACATTTGACGACTGCAAGCCAGTTATAAGTAAGGAAACAAGTCGTGGAGATGTCACGGGCTACATGTTTGTACTGTTAGAAGCCAATGGATATTCGGCTTCAGCCGGTACACGTATAGAACTGAGAAGACTAAGCTGTTGCCAAATGAATATGCGAAATACTTGTGCCTCTAGTGATTGACTCTTTTTAACTCTCAGTGTCTCACAGACGTGTGGGGTCACAGTATCATTTTCCCTGTTGGGACAGTCACATGAGTCACACCTGTGCATTAATACATGCTGCCAATAACCATGAAGCAAAGCTGCAGATGTGCCCGTAAGGCATTGAATCAAACTGTTGCAGAAATCTGTTCACCAAAAATCCTGGGCTCTACTCATAGAGGCTCGTGGCCAATGTAACCATACATTGAACTCTGCCATGTACAAGACAGGGAAGTCTAGTCTGTCAACAAATAATAGGCCTTACCTGAATTTTGCACGTCTCAATGAATGTAGAATTCCCGCGTGTGTGACGAAATTACGGACTATAATCCACAATGTTTTTGTTATTCTGTAGGGACCGCTATATTTTACGAATAAACTTTGTCAGTTAGACTTCAAACATGTGTGCATTTAATTTCCTTCTTCCACTGGATCACAATTGATCAGCGATAGAGTGAAATACTCCGAATGGATGCGGAAGTAAACAAGTGAAGAGTGTCATGCTACCAATTATGGCGTAAAACTCACTGCTCACTGGTTTAGCAGCCAATGAAAAGACAATCAAGGCTTGAGAAAAACTAGGATAGTGGTGACTAACATACAGGGCGTTCAAACCGCAAAAATTTCTTGCCACTATTTGCCTAAATCAAGAGAGGAATATTCCCACGCTGAAGAATTTTCGACTGGAATACATAGGAAACAAACCAGCTGAAATTTCTAAGTGTGCTGCACTGTAGTTTAGTTGTGTTAGGTGGCGTACGGAGTAGTATTACAGCAAGCATATTTTGTTCACTTTACACACGTAAGTTTGTGTATGGCGAAACAAAACTATATTTTATCCAACAAAATTTTTGTTGGCTGAACAATCTGTGAAAAGCATAACAAACTGGTTTTGTTGGTCTAACAAAATTCATGTTTAACAAGACTAAACCCTCCTGTTGAGGTAACAAAATCAGACTGGCAACCACATATTTGGTTGAGTCAACGTTTACACGATTTTTTAGCCGTACACGAAGATATACAGGTTGTAAAGTAACGAACATTTAACATGCACACCCCGTGAATCCTGTACTTCATGTGTGCAATGTGGCAACACTGCACGGAGGCAGTCCCTTATTGCGTTCCACGATCAGGTATTATTTCATTTATGTTAAGTCAAGTAAACACAGAATCATGTTTCGTACTAATGTCAAAGCATTTATCAGTTGAGGCAGTACAACAAGAATGTTACAAATAATTAAAGTGGTACAAATTTCATAAATATCTGAGAAGACTAGAGGGATACATTTTCATTAGTAGATTTACCGATGTAAAACAAATAACTCTTGAAAGCCTGTCGCATTTTACGAAACGTTTTGTATTTTAATAAATACATTCTTAAAAGCTGGTGGTCAGAAAAATTAATTAATTTATTTACTTTGTCAGTTCAAACAGAAGTAAAATGTCTACAAGAGTTTTGTTGTAATTATACAGCAAATATTTTTAAGTATACAAAATTGTTTGTAAACATGCAGCCACGTTTGTATATTTTCAATAATTTCCTGTAAAATTTAAAATGGTTTTGTAAATTAAAAAAAAATTGTAGACTAATTTTTAAAGAATTTTTTTGTTAATGTACAAAAGTTGTCTGAGTGTGAAGACAAGCGACGACGCCCTCCCTTGATCGTGCGCCACTGGCTAGGAGTGTGGCTGGCGTCGTGGTAGGCCTGCTGCCGGGGAACAAGTGAAGGAGAAGGGAGGGGGAATCTGGAATCCTATAAACACATATAAACCAACGAGGGAAAAATATACAGCTTTATGACATGCCTTCCTCAAGGAGTAGATAAAAGACGAGAGAGAGAGCTAGGCGAAGGGTTATTGGAGAGAACATGTGTGGCTCGAGGAGAAGGAGGGGTTAGGAGAAAGGAAGAAGGAAGTGATAGAGACACAAGGGGTGGGCAATAATAAAGAGCCAGCCAGGATAGAGAACGTGTGTTTAGAAAGGTTCGTACAGTTCTCTTGCGTGCTGCGGTGAGCATCTATGATGTCAACATCTCACAACGAGATGCATTCTCCGACATAACTTCTTACACGCCACCCAAGCCGAGATCAACCCAGCGCGGGCATTTAAAAAAAGAACAATTTTATCCACACAGTCCGATTGAGAGAGAGAGAGAGCTTTTCCTCAAGGAAGCGGGTTAATAATTTCAAATGTACCAGCCTAGGATCTACGTAATAGACTCTTGGGAAATTTGAACCGTCACTTGTCTGAATATAAAATTAATTAATACATTTTATGGTATTGCTAGGGCTATGAATATTACGCGAGTTCAACGGCCAACATGCTAGAATCCATTATCCTGTATATACCGAAGCCCCTCAATTTGCCTATTACCTGCTACTCGTTCAGACAACAGACAATGAACGAATAGACGGGGCTTGAATATGTATGCCAATAGGACATTGGATTATAGCATGCATGTCATTGAACTTGCGAATATTTCCTAGCCCTAGGTATTGCGTACATAAGTACGTAAGTTTCGTTCTTTCCCGTTGATAAAATTGAACACTTTCAACCATAATTATGTACGTGCAGAATTTGCTGCAGACTAGACTGCAAGTGGCTGTACGTTCTTTTGATGTCTCCCATTGGCCCACAACGTCGTGTCTACCGCATAGATGGCTTCTGACCAATAATTGAAAGATACAAGGTGGCGTGACCAATCTACTACAGTGTATTTACACATGTAACTGGCATCACATAGAGACTCGTGGACAACCAACTAACACATTGTGCTCAGGTACACTCTAAAAAATAAATCTGCCACGAGTGCGTATAGGAGCGCTAAGAAAGCATGCATGATAGATTTGTTCCTAGACATGCACGGTAGCACTAATAAACTGTGTACAAAACAGTGAATATAGCCTACTGAAGTTACTAGACTTGTATTGTAACAAGTGTAACAGTTTGCATATTTACAAGGCGGAAGTATGGTAACTGTCCCATACTGCGTTTACGTTAATTACTTTCTAAACATTTTAGTAAGTTTTTACAGTGTACATACAGAGCAGTGCAGTCTAGTGTATCGCCAAACAATTACGTGAATTTGGCATGCCTTTGTAAGTGTAACCCCGGCTATTAATACAATAGTGATTTGACAATGGGCTACCTGCATGAAGTTTAAAATTCATTAAAAATAAAGCCGCACAAAACTACACGGAAAAATATGAATATAACAGAAATAATGCTTTATTAAAAGGATTTGGTTTAGTTAGGCCCTATACGACACATGTAACGTATGGAAACAGCTATCACCGCAGTACTGACTGACAATAGATTCTACGTCATCAACCTGCACCACGTCTTTATACTTTAGTGGTCATGTGATGGCTGAAGTAAAGTAGCTTCAGGCATGGCTAGCACTTGGATGGTTGACAGCCTGGGAACTTCGGCCCACGTGCTACTTGTGAGTATATGATAGCAAGTTGGACTACCATAAAGGTCAACACAAGTACGAGGCAGAAGAGTAAATGCTCTCAATAGATAACGGCTGTCTACATCTTTATGGCTTAACTTACTTCTCAATTGTTTCACTACTTGCGTTCGCTGCGGTCGCTTAGTAAACTTGAAAATCCCTACATTATTTTTAAGTGACGACATGCACTTAATACCGTGCACTACGACTTCAATTCGAACATTTTTCCTAGTTAGTATGCAACACACAAAAAATACTTACTAAGCTGTCAGAAAAAATACCTATAAACAAGGAATAAATAAAACTGCTGCCCTGTTTTATAATTGTGTATTTACTATTTGTTAATTTGTTTATACGTGTTCAAACTTGTGTAAATATGTTTTAATGTTCTTTGAATGTTCCAGCTCAGTGTTTTCAGAGCAACTTTTCTCTGATTATTTGTTATGTTTCTGGTGTATCATGACGTGATGTACAAAACAAATACAGTAAATAGATACAGAACTCGACAGTTAATAATTTAATCACTAAATTACTGTTCACTTAAAATGTTTTTGCGCCAACTGTTTATACGTCTCACAAGCATTAATGACTCGGTGTATTATTCTAAACCATTTCTTTGTTAGTTTTTTTTATATCGCAGTTTGCAAATAGAATAAATACATACGCCGTACACATTCACCCATAACACTATTTAAATAAATAAGTCGTAGGGCCTATGTCTGGCCACAAATATAGCTTTAGACCCGCCAAGTGCCGGCTGGTGTACTGGCAGATGACGTCACAGCGGCAGCCATGTTGTTACGTACTGTTTTCTCTGGCGTTTTAATTGTAAGATGTCATAACGGCTGTAATTACCTCAAATCACCTCCAGATTTAAAAGTTTCCTCTGTCATGAACTAGTTTTTCCGTGCAGAATACGCATATTTTCTCAGCGAAATTGGTAAAATAAGCTTATCATGAGAATTTTTCCCGGTTTATACATTTATATTAATAAATCTCTTCGCATTCTTCTTAACACAGTTTTACTGTAAATAAGTGCGTTCACTGCATTTCTCACCATTCAAAAAATCTTCACTAAATTTGTCAGGCAGTACATGAATAATCAAAATCGCTACAAGTTAAAATCAAATCCTGCTATACATTTAACCCTAAATTAATTAACTATTTACGCAAAACAGTTTAATGCATTGGATACGAAGACGTATCATCCTCTACATATGTTACAAAAATAGTTCTGTAAATTATTCAAAATATAATATTTTTCAATTCACACATTCTGTGGAATCAGTTAAGCTGAGAGATTTAAGGATTAATATCAACTAGGCACCATTGGGAAGAGAAGACATTTAGCTTGGGTTCCTATTTATGCTATTTTTGTGAGTTTAATTATTTAAACACTGAAAGGAAGCAGGTATCGCAAAACCGTTACACAGAAGTGCTGGGAATTGTTTGTACTGTGAAGCCTAATTTTTTTTTTTAAACATCAGCTGCTATAATTTTGGCTAGTTATCGACTGAATTAAATTTTTTGAAAGTCAATAACTAGCCAAAATTATGAAAACTTGCGTTTAAAAAAAAAGCTACATGGTACAATAAATGTCCAATATTTTTACGTAACGGTTTTATGATATCTGATCTCTTTCAGAGTTTAAAAAATAAAACTATATAAAATACCGTAAATAGGAACCCATGGCCTTAAGTCTGACAGCGACTACTCCGCTGGGAAAGAACCCGGACTGTACATGGCGGTAGGCAAGTGGGTTAACCACTACAGCAGTGTTTGACAGCAGCAGATGGTCCGCCATACTAGCTTATAGCCGCAAAGTAAAAAACAGGAAATTATTTTAAAATAAATAACTCTCCGATGGGTAAAATTTTAAAACATATCTCACTCGAGTAAAAAAAATCTTCTTCGAGTATTTGCAAAATAACTGCCATATGAGAAATTTTTGTTAATTTTACATCTCTGATATTTAGTTGGCTTGTACAAAAAAAAAGGAATTTCTAAATTTATGTTCTGCAAGAAATATTTATCCTTAGGCCTGGTTTCACCAACATCTGTTATGCATTTAACATTTGTAAAATAGGGTTAACACAAGATTTTATACGTCGAAATTTCTGTTAATCTTATTTAACAAATGTTAAATACTTAACAGCGGTTGGTGAAACCGGCCCTTACTGTTAAAGAATTATTTAGAAATTCAACGAGCGGACAGACCTATCGCCTCTTACCTAGGCGACCCAGGTTCAATCCCCGGTAGGTTCGGTCCTGGATTTTTGCATATGCCGTTGGTCGGTAGGTTTTCTTGGTAACTATCGTTTCCACCGCATTTATTATTCCGTCGTAGCTCCATCCTCACCTCATCTATTCTTCGGGCCGGAGGGCGACAGGCACATCTCGCTATTCAAGCAGCTGGGTCAACCTTCACTCAGGTCTTCTCTCATACGCATTGTGAACCTTCCACGGTCGTGTTTTGTTATTGGCGTGTGTCAGTTTGACTGAGCCAGGCGTTTTTCGTTCGTCAGAAAAACCATTGACTGCGTTTGACTAAGTATTCGTAGTCAGTCGTATTAACGGACACCTGCCCAAGCTGTATCCATAGAACTTCTTTTAACTTTTTATTAATTTTAAATAATTCTCAAGGGTTCGAGTTGAACGATAACTTTTTGAAACAAAAATGATTTCAACGTGTGTGTAATATATATGATACACATACACCCACCACACATTAAATGCATAAATTCTTACAGGCGTTCATAATACTTACTTAAATGCATGTATTATAAATGAATAAATTAATATAATTTAATGACTGCATGTGATATAAAAAACTTTTAACTAATTAGGCTGTATTCTGTGTTGTTAATAAAAAAAGTCAAATATATTTATGTGGCAGTATTCTTCAGAAACTTTCACGCGGAGTAATTTTATATATATGTGTGTGTAGGTGTGTGTGTGTATATATATATATATATATATATATATATATATATATATATATATGGATCCGTTGGGAAAGTTATTTGTAAAACAATACTTATACATTTAAACATTGGACTGCAAGAAAGGTAGGCAGAGGCTTTAAGAAACGTTTTACTACAGAGACTAGGAAATTGGTCAAACGAAAAATATTGGTGATTTTTACTGCGTACAAACATAGGCTAGTTGACTTAATTAGAAATTTATATTTACGTTCATATACATAACCTATATATAATCGTGTTAGTATACAATCTGTACCTCATTTTCTTTTAGTTTGAGCATGTTTAAATTTGCTATAAACCTACGATTTAAAACAATTTGGTTTTCCACAATTTTTCGAAATCCAATTACATAAAACTGGGAATGTTCCTCAAGTGGATAAGAATCCTAGACAGGTATAGGCCTATTGGTTTCTTGCTTGTTGTATCCAATTTGTATGATTGCATTTTCACATTCAGAGCCAATAATTATAGAGCTAGTGGTTTTTGGTGATTTTGTTTCTATGCCTCATGTGCACATCTGCAGCTCTGCTTCAAGGCCAGTGATTGGCTGTTTTTAACTGTCAACGTCTCGAGGTTCCACCCACTATTCACAGACGTGTGTTGTCGCAGCAACCATATTCTCATTGGCACAGTTGTATGAACCACTTCTCATCCCAGATACCTCCACGAAGCAGAACTGCAGATGTGAACGTAATGCATTTATACAACATGTTGCATAATTATTTACATCAAAAATCACGCAGCTGTACCAGTAATGACGTTCAGTAGCACTAAAAACATGATTTTGAGTTTAGGCTCATTGGTGCGTGGAAAACAGAAATGTTGGTAAAAGCACACAAAGTTTTTTTTATAAGAGTGAACACTGTAGTTAGCCTACCTTCATGAAGTTATGTGTCTCGACAACAAACTACTTTTCATAAATTAAGGCGCTCTTTCAGAACAACCGTTTCGAAACATGTGACTTGTGAAACTGTAATATATGAGGAAGGAAATGAAAATGAAATGTTTATTTATGATTTTCAGTATTTAAATTGATGTCTTGACCAATCAGAAAGTGAGACAATGTTTGTAACGAAATTTTTCACTTATCTTATGTGTACTGTTTAAGGACAGATTGTAATGTTTGTAGACGAATGACAAACGTTCATTATCGCCATAGTAGAACTGTCACTGGCCCAGTGGCCCAGTTAAATGAGGACAAGCGAATATCAATAAAACCGGTTCGAAAATGTAAATAATCCCCCATTCAATATTGAAACTAAGCCAACGGTCCAATTTTCCCGCGATATCTCACCCTAAAAAGTAAATTGTCAGGCAAATTTAACTAACAAGCTCTAAGAAGTGTTATTCGTTAATTGTCGACTTATGATAAATGTTTCCCATTGCATTGTAAAATCACTGTAGTATGCAATAGCATACCCATACATGACAATGTCTTTTCACAAACACGCAAAGAAAAGTAAATGTATGAAATGTGCTGAACTTTCTGTGTAAACAAATCATCAATGTAAATAACTTAAACATCAGGTCGAACCTAGCAGGGTCGCAGCAATGTTTCTGGGGGCCTGGCGCAGGAAGTTGTTTGGGGGCCCCTAACGTGTGAACACAAATTATAGAAAAAATAATATTTGCCTACTATTAGGGCAATGTATTTAAGTTGGAGGCCCGGGGCATTCTGCCCCTTCCTAGCCACCCCCTTCCCTTGCTACAGCCCTACATATCAGGACGCATTAACCAGAACGCACAAATAATCGCTTTTGAGAAGTAACTTGTGTTCAAAACTTTCTGAGGGGCTGGGGTTAGCCCTCAGTCGCAGTGTGTTTGTGAGTCAATTACAACTTTGTCAGTAGGCCTAAGTGTTGATATTATTATTAATTAGATTACGTGTAATGCAAACCAAATAATTTAAAAATTATCAAATGCATTCGAAATGTCTTATTTTTATTTATAGATCTGTAGCATTAGCATATTCCTATATTAGGCATGGTTGAGATGAACAAAATTCTTGGTATTAAAAGGAGAATTTTCCGTTACGTGGAGCCGAAGTGTAATTTGCTTCCCTTAGAGCCTATCCAAGGGAATATTGTCTCAATTTTTTTTTTTTCAGTGAACCCATAGTCTTGCGTTTTCTTTTCTACACTTCCCACTCTCTGTAAGTTATTGTTCAGTTACGGCAGACAGTGTTCGTCATTAGGGATTCAAGAAAAACTAATTGGGAAGTATTTTACTTTACACAAAAAAATTGCGCACGCATTGTACACCTTCACAGATACGATTCGTGTTACTATCTACGTAAAAAATACGTTCAAGTGAAAAACGTGCTGAAAACCATCAGTGTTTTCTAGTTGTTATTCTGCATCTCTGTAGCATGAATTGTAAGAACCTGATCCTTACAGCATTTTATTAGGGTGTCATTTGAGCTCGTGACCCTCTGGTTCCTCCATCACTGACTCCACAGTCGCTTGTTTAGACATCTGTAGTAAGTCGTTGTAGCATATACTGTACTCCGTCCCACTGTTACCTTACTTCATGTTTGTTCCTGTCTCGGCATCACACAGGATGTTTCTCTAACACCAATATTACCTAAGTTAGTACAACGAGAGGTTTAGGGAATATTAAAAATATTTTCAAATGAAAACGCGATCATTTTTAAAATTTGGTTATTATGGAGGCCTAGATATTATTATATTAAAAATTATAAAAATGAAGGTTTTCCATTTTTGTAGATTTTGTAGTTTCAAGCCCTTATTTGTCTGAAAAAAAAATTTAAATTTTTACTCGAAAGTAAAGCATAGCCTACTACCGCATTAGTGTTATGTAAATAAACGTCAGCTGATAAAATATCTATTCGACAAAAAATCTCATCAAATTTTGATAAGTAGTTCAGATATTATTGTAGATTGAGTAATATATTTCTACAGTTCGCTGACAAGATTTTGACAGCAAAAATACAAATTATTTACAGTGATTTTTAGGTCTCGTTTTTGATAGTTGTTTTGGCCACCTCTTGAGAGTTTATCTTGGGGTGAAATGAAAACTCTTTAGCTGCAACAGAACTGCAACACTGGCCCTTTGCTTGAAGAATGACTTTAAAACTATTAAAACTGGCGAGTTTTTGGGTACCTTGCAATAAGAAGTTGTGCATTCAGAACAACAAAATGATGTCATGTTATCATCCTAATGTTCCTTTTAATTGAACTAAAGTTTATTTATTCATTTGTTTCTCCAGTAGGTCATCATGTTTGGTTTTGTAAAAATTCAGTAATTTTTGCCAGTTATACTACAAAATATTTCAGACGAATGAAAAACCCTGCAAGTAAATGACGAACAAATCTCGTGTTGGGCTACCAGATCTGGGGTGAAACTAACTATTCACTGTCCTATAGAATACAGTCGCCTACAGGTCGTTGAAACTGCAAAAACTCTTCTTCCTTAATTATCTACTGTCACATTACAAGGAAAAAAAATTATTGTAGTCTACATATGTACAGTGGAATGTACGTAATAGGTTCGTTTAGAAGAAATATGTTGAGACTTTCAGTAAATGAAACATGTAGAGTACATAAAAGATAGGTGCTCTCAAAAATGTAAAAATATCACAATGTGTGAGATATGCGGTTGATGCACTGAGGGGCGGGCACACGGAGGCCACGCCCAGCTCGGCCACGCCCCTCCATGCTCGCCGCTAGTGGCAGGACTGGCGCGCGCGGCCAGGCAGTGCAAAGCGCAGCGGCGCGCTGGTCGCACGCGAGCGGGCTTCACAAGGTGACGACACGACGCTAGGACAGACTCAGAGCACGCTTCACGCGGGCATGCGGTGGAGGTGAAGCAGGCCATGGAGCAGTTGGTGCGCGTCACGCCCTTCTCCATCGCCGACATCCTGACACGGCGGGCGCTGCCGCAGGACGAGGCTCTCGACATGAGCAGCAAGGCCGCGGGAAGGACATCGGCGACCTGGAGACCCTCTGACGGCGATGTCTTCGCCGGATCCTCCTCAGGTGGGCACCTTGTCCACCGGCGCTGGCACAGCACGGTTAGGTTTACAGAAGCCCAATGCACGTGTCGGTAGAGAAAGTAGTTTATCGCAGGAAACTGTGACTGTCTGCTAGGTGTCAGACCTTCAATTTGTCGATATTCGATTTCTCCAATTTGATTAGCAAATGTGTTAATGGAATATCGATACTAAACGTGTGTGATTAGCATGCGTACAGTTAATACTTCGTCCACACCTACATATTACATGCAAGCGTTTTATAACCTATTTTTCAGCACATAATTTCTTTAATTTCCACGCCCTCTGTTGGTCAGTTATTTACAGTTTGAGACACTAAACTCGGACATTTCAGTCGATTGGCTACTGCATAGTGTAAACGATTCCTTATTGGTTAGCTCTTTATGGTATTATCTTCTGCAGTTCCTGATTGGCGAATTTCTTCCTGCCATATTGCTCGTTCATGCTCCTCGAGTTAGCTGAACGTGGGTGGGTGCTTCGCTTCTGTATTCCTTGCTATTCTGTGACGCTGGCCTACCAAATGGCTGAGCGCGCGCGTGTGTGTGTGTGTGTCAGTCAATATTAAATCAGCAACTAAATTACGTATGTGGTATCACTGTGTCTGAGAGCAGACTATGGACGGTTGTTATAATTAAGCACACAGATATTCTCGGAATTAAGCCTACAGGTTTTAGAGACTGTACGAAATTTTCTGGTTTCTATGCATAACTAGGGACCCTTGGTTTTCGCAAAAATGTTTTTTTCACTAACTTGTTTCACTTCCATATGTGAACATCTGCAGCTTTGCTTCATGGTTATTGGCAGAATAGTACTTGTGTAGAGGAGTCGCTAACTTGACTGAGCCAATCAGAACAAGGTTACTGCGACACCACACGTCTGTTATTAGCGGATAGAACCACGTGATTCTGAGAGTTTCAAACATACAATCACTGACCGTGAAGCAGAGATTTAAAAATGTTCTTGCGCGTATAAGGCACTCAAGCTAGTTGTAAAATCATGTAGTCTACTGTAAATACAAATATACCTAGGCGTAACTACCAAAACGTATAATTCACTTTAAGCAACGAACAAACAAATATTAGTAGAAAGGTTACTGTGGAAATGTGGTACTAGGCCTATAGTTTCAAATCCTTTTTGTATTGCTTAGTACAATATTATTATTACTTTTAATATTGGTACATGCCCTTCTTGAGTTTATGAGATAATTTAGGAAAAAATCAGACTTACATTTGAAGTAAATTTACGAATGAATTTTTGTACGTGTAGGCAAAAAATTATCATTACTATAGAGATGATGGTTTATCGCGGGAAAACTTGACTGTTTGCTGGATTTCAACGTTCGTTCAGCCTACCATAAAATTTTATTGGCTTTCGCATGTACTTACCCGATTTGACTGAGCCAATAAGAATTCCGCTCTTATAATATGTTATGCCTCTTATTGGTCTGCAGACAATTACGGAGTGTCAGACGTGTTTCGCCCAATCATATATGCGAGAAATTACAGTGTTTTCAAGGGCATGTTGGCACAAAAAATCTTTCAGATATGTCATCTGTAATCATTGCTTTTTCAGATAGACACAAACTCTTTTCCAATCAGTGAGTTTATTTAGCTGATGCAAACTGTAGATTTTGACAGTTTCCCAATGGAGCAGTTTCGACAACTCGAATATGTGTAAAATCACGGGTCTGCTGTGAATATTCACAGTTTGCAGTTTAGAGTGAAGACTTCACTTATCTAGACGCAGATAGGGGTTAACAAGCTGCTATATCACAGGCTGCTTGCCTTCATGAGAAGTCTAATCGTGTGTTCACTTTGCTGCGTATACTGATGGTTAGAGACCCTTAATATTCGCGAAAAGAATTTAGCCGCACTTTGTTTCAGTGACTCACGTGCACATCTGCAGCTCAGCTTCATAATCAGTGATTGGACGTCTTAGCTCTGACGTGTCTTGGTGTTTTACTGGCAAATCACAGACTTGTGAAGTTGTAATAACGTTATTGTGATTGGCCAAGTCAAATGAGAGACATCACTTCACAAACACACACTGCCAATAACCATGAAGTAAAACTGCAGATGTGCTCGTAAGACACTGAGACAAACTGAGGCAAAATTCTTTTCGCGAAAATCAGGGGGCCCCTACTGATGGTTGATCACTGTAACACTGAAATCACGTTATTGGCCAGAGACTTTCTTTGGTGTTGTGTAATCACGAAACTGGCATATACCACACTCAAGCATGTAACAGCCTAGAGTTAAGTTTGTTGTCGAAAAGTAACGCTAATTTTGCTTTTCCCTAACTATACTGTACGCATTATAAAATATCAGCTGTAAACTCATAGGCTACTGGCTTAGTGAGTCTAACCTAATTTATGATAGCAAAGGATTTTTTTTTCGGATTCATGATTCGTCCATAATCTTTCACGTCATCTCTGATAAATAGTGATGAAATAAACGGAGAAAATATGTATATATCTCCAAACACATTGTTTATTAACATATTGAAGTTTATGTCCAAGTATATACATTTATGTGGTAAATTAATTCTCTGTACATGAAGGAAAATTTTTGAAAGTGTACATGCTTTCATTGTCTAACACAGCAAAACATTATATTAATAAATTTACCACACTGATGTATACGAGTGTTAAGAAAATATGTTGTAGCTTTGGTTTACAATTAAATGATTACTAGCGTTACCAGACTTGTAAAGCAACAATACTAAACAATTGCTTTAATTATATTAAGCTTCCATTACTGTGGTGGGTGAAAAACTTAGAATATTCTTTAGAATGACTTTTTATAATGTACTTGCGATTATTGGAGCATAATATGAATATGTACTAAAATTACATTAAATATCAAACTCGGTGTTAATTTAAAAAAAACGTAGTATTGTGTACTGGTAAAACGGCCTCAATTTAATTTTACCAGCTGTCGTTCACGTTGATTGGAGTACAAAACTCGGTCACCCATTGGCTGATATTTGACCAATAATGAACGTTACCCAGCACAGTGGACGTATCAGTTGTTGTGTTGGCCAATAGGATATTTGTGTTTTACATAATCTTGTAAATGTACAAGTTGTTTTTGTTTTTTTTTTTTTTAAAGAAAAATTGTAGGCCTACGTGTGTAAAGTTAAAATGACTTTGGCTTGTAAGGCATTTTAAGAAACGTTTCTAATAAACTAACATAAATTTTTTCTTCGGGAATGGTAAGTTATGTAGTCTCTAGTATTTTTTAGCTGAAATAAAGCAAATGAAATGTGCGAAAGACGTGCTACAGAAAAAAGTAAGGTAAATAAATGGACTGTAAGTTTCTTAAAATATAATAATAGTAGATCAGAGTAAAGAAACACATAGCCTATTGTGAAAGTCTAGGAGCAAAAAGTGATAAAAACTAACGCAATGTCGCAGGTTCCGGAGAATATTCGCTATATTTTTATATGAATAATCAACGAAAAATTATTTATATAACAGTAACTGTGCATTTTAGTTAACTTTCAGAAACACAAAATACGAGATAAATTATCTGAATGTGTACTTTTCACCCTTGTAAGTAGCCTTATATAAATAGGATTGTACCCACTGAATTTTTGTAAAAATAATTTTGTATTAATTTGTTTCAATACTTTGTGTACACATCTGCAGCTCCGCGTCATGTTCAGTGATTGGATGTGTATATATCTCAGCATCTCACGGTTTTGATAAGCAACGCCTCTGTACAAATATATTCTGCCAATAACCATGAAGCACAGCTGCAGATGTCCACGTAAGACATTGAAAAAGTAGATTCAATATTCTTTTAAACAAAAATCAGTTCTTCTAACTAAAACTTGTAAGTATAGAAATAATTTCTACTATGTATTGGTAAATTAATCTCTTGTGTAGTTCTACGAGGGGCTCCTTGAATTTCTTTGGACACTGGGATCCGAAGTTTTTTTTGTAAAAGTGTAAAAAGAAAACTATTATTTTATTTGTGGTAGGATAGCGATAAATCAAACGAAAGCTCCTCTATGATATTCTAATCAGTATTGTATCTACTATTCCAGATATCCTATACAACAGTCCGAAAATATCAACTATAAGCAATTTCTGTCCCGTTAGGTTAGAGAGGGGGGAACAAAAATATGTTCGTAATTGCCCCGCATAGTCAAAAGTGTGTTCTTTTAATAAATAAATATATTATGAACACTTTTAAAATTTTCGGGTAGAAATGTAAAACGTGGGAATTCTCTTACGGTGTATACTTGCGTATAATAAACACATTTGGGCATTTTATGTACAGGAACCAAATCGTCTAAGTTGTTTCACGAGAACATATTCACTAAGTGCTATGCGAAGAATAGGCATAGTCAAAAACGAAATTTAAATTGCCATTAAATGTTTGTTCTTCTCATATTTAACACGCTTTGTGCCAAGAGTTCAATCATCTGCTTTCGTTATCAGAGCGATAAATGGCAGGAACCGATATTTCGACTCTGTACACATACATATATATTTTACAAATTTTTTGAGAATACTTTTTTTAGAAAAAAATATGTTTACACATTTCGATCGGGAAATTTTTATGTTTTTACATTTTTGTGACTCAATAACATTAATTGGTACAGGCTATGACGAATTTTATAAATAACTGCAATTTCCTGAAGAAAAAAATGTCGGCATTTCCATATCCGTACCTCCAATAGAGATTACACTGAAAAGGTCAAAATTGTGATAGTCTACTCTACAATAATAATTTAAAGTGAGACACATTCTATTTCAGTTTCTCATTATAGCATGACTCAGTTGTGTTAGCAACATCTGTCGACACATTTCGAAAATTTATATTGTTGTATATAATCAATCACTTTTCGCACGTACATAAACTCAATCTTATTTTTTGAAGCCGATAGCCGGAACAACATAAACAAAAAAAATGTCATAAAATAGTTTAGAAATAAACTAGTTATAACTATTTAAGATAAGTCTAATGTTAGCAAACTTTTTTCTGTGATTCGAATAAATATATATTAACAACAAAGAAAACTTTTCTTGAAACAATTTTTTGTAACACTAAAACATTTTATTTCTAAACTTTTATTTGCTACAAAGAAACATTAGTTTACTTTCAGGACTGCCTCAAAAATTATTTTCTGTGGAGTTACATGCATTTTTACTGTGTAAGCTGTTTAGTGAATTTGTGTAACAAATAAAAAGTTCTGCTACGGCTTATACTAACGCCATTGTTGTGTTCCGATGAACAGTGGATATGAATACGAATACACACGGAAAATGCTAAAGTACCGCATGTTAGTTACAACGAAACACAAAATATTTACACAAATACAACAAATAGGAAGTTTATTAATGCTTCGAATTCAACGAACGTGTAAAATCTCTTGAAAGGACAAGTGAATGTAGTAAAACCAACTATTTATGATTTTTATTCAATAAATTTACATTTGTTACTGTTGAATTAAAAAAAAATCAAACAAAATTAAACCCTTTTAAGAAGTTCCCCTCCCCTTCTTTTGTTTTAATTTGAATAGGTTTTTACCACATATTTAAGACCAATAAAAATTTGGCACATTAAAAAAGTTTACCTTTCTAAGAAGTTAAAATTTTTCAATTCCTTAAAAAACTTCTTTGCAGGGTTTTACATTACCGAATGTGCACAACAAGAATTTAGGGCTTAGAGAATAGCTTTCAATGCAATATAAAATTATATCAGTTTCACAGTCATAAAAATGTGTAAGGTTAGGCCTACCACTGTAAAACCTAAATGTTGTTTACTATTCTTCAAAACATATATTTTTACACCACAGTCAATAATTGTAAATTTTAAAATATGTGCACACTTACGCAGTATTATTACAAAACGTTATTTTTAAAAATGTTTAAAAACATTATGTAAATTTTACAATTGTTTGAAATGTCACGAAAAAATATTTGACAAGTTTACATGGCACTGTCTTAATAACTACAGAACGTCTTTGAAGCATGACATGATGCAGTTGTTTATTTGTTTCCCAACAAAAGCTATGTGCATAAACATAATCCCATTAGTTGCTAGAGACATGAACAATATTACCACTTCAATAAATACTGTCAACATTTATCATTTAATGGCTGACTGATATTATTTCGACATTAGTTTAAAACATTTTTCTTCTCAAAGTATAAATTGGTCACAGCATAACAACAGAATCGAGCAGAGAACACGATACCATTTATTCTACGATTTCAGTGTATTTTTGTCTGAATAGGTTGGCACACACTAAGACGCCTGAAAAATTTCCCTACGTCACTTGAAAACGCAACTATTAAAAATATAATAAGATTTTTCAAATCACTGTTTTCCTCGTCAATAATGTTTACGTTTGGAGATATGATACGAGAAAAAAATACTGGGAAATTTTCTTGTAATTTTAAAAGTCATCATTAACGAACATTGTATTAGAAACATGTAGTTAAAATTCATGTGATTTGCATGCGTTACCTATACGACAGTGAAACTGTAAACGATTTGGGGAACATACTACCTCAGATGTGCGCAGAGCATTTATACTCACAGACGTGTCACGATCTGTCATTATGCTGTATAACATGTGGGATTAGAGTTCTCTAACTTAGGCGTGGCTACACGAATAAAAGTTGTAAATTATCTTACAAAATGTACACATCACCACATAATAGAATAACAACTGTAGAATTTATACCCGTACACTCTAAACATGTGTTGTACTTTTACAAGTAAAAACAAACAGACTGTGTTGCTAAAAAAGTTCCTTGTAAAATTCAAAAGTTGTTCTTGTAGAAACCTACTCAGTGAATGTTTATAAAATTACAAGTTTTATACTTGTAATTATTTATGAAATAAGAAAAAAATTAAATTTGAAATAATTGTTTTATTCTGATCATGAAAATTAACCCCAATTTATAAACAACTGTCGAACAAATAACTTCCACGTGTAATTATTATTATTATTATTATTATTATTATTATTATTATTATTATTATTAAAAAAAACTCTCTAGGGTTCAAACCTACGACCTTCCTCTTGGTGACCGAGCAAACTTATCGCTATCGGATCACTTTAAGTTTAACGTAGTTTGTACTTTGTTTATTATTTTGTATGTAAAAACAATACATTCTTAATTTTGTATCACGCAATTAATATATATATATATATATATATATATATATATATATATATATATATATATTCACTTGTTTCCAGCAATATACATTCCAGATAATAGGATTCGTGTAAAACTGTTTAAATGCTGACAACCCTGTGATTTTTACCAACAATTAATTTTTTTTATAAAGGAACGCCTTGTAAAATTTCAAAAAAATTATTTTACAAGTAAAATCTTTGTACTCTAGCATACGTTTGTAGAACTTCAAATAAATTCCTTAATTTTTACAAAAAAAATAGAATGTATCTATCTGGACTAAATAACGAATAAATGAAGCTAACCTTCTGTTCATCCTATTACACAAATACGAAGGCCATTTGATGTAAATAAATAGCTGTAAAATTTCCTTTCCAAACTATTATTTTATAAAATATTTTTTTACATTAACATAAAATATTTAATTCACTTTTGTAAAAATTTTGCTGCGAAGTTATATGTTTTTACTGACAACTTAGATTATTTTGCATTTGACACTAGTTAACAAAAAATAATAATATATTGATTCACGACGTTTACAACAATATGGACCAGCTTTTGCCTGGTGTAGGCCTATCGTTTGTGATTAATATGGTCTGGCCTTGCGAATCCTGTTCGAAACTCGCTGCCTCACGCCATCTATTTGCTGCTCTTGCAGATTCTCTCTGTAGATGATCAAAAAGACATTTATTCCGAGTTTCCTAGTCAAAACAATCAACTACTATTTTAACCCCCGACCAAAAAAGAGGAGTGTTCTGTATGTGGCGTTGCAACTTTCAAACGGATAAACCTATTTTAATACTTTTAAAACTACATGAAAAATAAATATTATTAAATTTAATTTCACATTCAAAATGATTGTTGATATATTAAAGTTTAGAAAGCCACAAATAAAACATAAATAAAAAACTCAAACAGTTTTCAACGCCATATTTACATTTTTATACTTGTCTAGATATTATTTTTTCTTAACTGTGACTAAATTTCGCTATTATTCAATTTTTTATCTCTTAAATTTTTGCGTAATGACTGGTAGTCTAAACGCAAAAATTTTCTTGTTACAGGTTTATGTACGCCACTAAAACCAACTGATATAACAAACTGAAAAAAAATTACAGTGAGTAGCGATGTTGTAAGCTACAGGATATCCTATATAAAACCAAAAAATAAGAATTTTTTGTATTTTTAAAAAAATTCTTGAATTTAAAAATTTTTATTCCAAACTACAGCGATTTTTTTAAATATAAACATTTTTAATTTTTAATTTTTTTTTTCTGTTTTTACTTAGGAGACCTAGTAGTCTATCTACAACATTTCAGTTTTGCATGTCAGTTGGTTTCAGTGACGTACATGAAACCGTAAAATGCCAATTTTTAAGTATACGAGTCATTACGCAAAAACTTTGAGAGATAAAAAAATTTCATAAGTGCGAAATTTAGTCACAATTTATGTCTAAAATAAAAAAAAATCTGGCACAAATGTAAGACTTACTATATGAAGATTAAAAAAAAAAAATACTGCGGACACTACCCTCAACAAGAAGAAAATAATAACTTTAAATTATTGTTGAACCTTGAATACGTCAATAACTGATAAGTAAACAAAATGAGTTAAATTTAGTGAAATTGGGACAGAATATAACAAATGTACAAAACTACGTATCAATTAAAAATTTTAGTTAACTGCAGCATAATTTAAAATTAGCGGTTATATTTTGGAATTATTTCATGCGTACACGCAATGAATGTGTTTTTCTGCAGGTATTTATTTATATATATTCATTTTAAGTTTGGTATTTTATAAACCAACTATTTTGTTTACTTGGCGGTTTCTTACGCATTTAAAAATAAAAATAATAATTTGAAATTATTGTTTTTTTATATTTAAAGAAATCGTTTTATATGACGGTTTTTTATTTTCAAATTAAGTGACATCCTGATTTGCAGTTTTTTTTATTATGAACCAGTATTGTGTATGTCTGTGAGCTATCGGTGCTTTACTTTCTCACAGGTTCTCCTACTTGACTTCAACGCGCCATTCAGGATTAAGAGAGCTTTAAAATTCATCCTTTGGAAAAAAAATCACTAACCGTTTTTGCATATAATTCAACATTAACAATATTTATCTTATTACTTGTATGATTGGCAACGAATTAACCGAATGTATTTTCGTATTATAGTACTACAATACTCAAATAAAATCAACTGAAGTCGAATTATTTTACTTTTATATAATTAATAAAATTATTTTACCAAACTATACAGGTTCCTACTGCACCGTGGAGATGCCAATTTCCAGAACACGTCAAGTCCATAAAGTAAAAGTTTTCAGGAAACATAAATACTTCATATTTATCTCCATAAAAGAGATAAAATGTTGTAAAAATTAGTACATATGCATCAAGTTCTGTAAGTACTTTGAATTGCCATTACTGTATAAAATCGCAAAACGGTAGATTTATGAGAAATAAATATAATGTTTTGGACTTAACAGCTTTTGAAACTGTAATGTGGACTTAACGAGATTTGTAACTGTTTTGTATGACAAAATGGCGGAATTTGGTAAACACAAAGAGAGAAAAACAAAAACAACAGGCCTATTCTGGTTGTTTACCAAGTGGTGCAAAACCAATGGTGACGCTTTATTTCTATGTGTGATCAAACTGTGCGTCGCCATATTGCAGCCCATAACATGCAATGTCCTATACCGACTTTATTTCGTTGGAAATATGTCTCCCTACCATAGCTAAAGTACAAAATTCCCTCTTCGCCTGACATTTGTAAGCGTTCAGTTTCGTCATCTCTATATACAAAAGAGAACGCTGACTGACTGATTGACACATGAAACTGCAACCCAAACCGTTGGACCTAGAATAGTGCAATTTTTTGTATGTTTTCCCGTCAGGTTGTAGGGGAGATCTAAGAAGGTATTTTCCGAAATTCGACCTTTAAGGGGGTGAAAAGGGGTGAAATGTATTCCCGAAGAGACGTCGATAGAGCTCGAACCCAACGGCCTATCTGCGTGATTTTTACTTTAATAGGACAAACTTAAAAATGCATGCTAGCCAATTTAAGGATTTTTCGAACTTCAACATTTAAGGGGGTGAAAAGACCTTAAATGAGTTTCCGATTAACTATCGATATCTATCGAATCCTTCAGGTTAGATAGTTGGTATTCACTTAAAAATGTTGCTTATGCAATTACCCAAAAAGGAGTTTTAGGATTTTTTTACATTCGACCCCAACGCAGTAAAAGGGGAAAAATGTGTTTTTTATTAATCGTCCATATCTTTGAAACACAGTTGGCTATCGTCGTCATTTTTACTTTAGTTGGTTACGTATGCAAATGTATATGACAGGACTCCAAGAGGTTACGAAATTCTTTAATTAAGGGAGTGAAAATACGTGAAATGTGTTTTCGATTATTACCAAATACTTATCGAACCAATCAAGATATCGAAATGTTCTTTGCTTTAGATTGATGCTTTTGTAATATACCAAATACCATCAAAATATATTTCTCGAATTCGGCCCCAAACAGGTAAATAAAGGGTAAAATTTGTTTTCGATTCACAATCGATATAAATTGATCACATTGATTTTCTTTTATAGAGACGTGACTTTTGTTTAAGATTTATGCTTACTCAACTACCTGAAAAGTAATTTCGCTAATTTTCGAAATTCGCCACCTAAGGAGGTGAAAAGGGACGAAAAGTAGTGAAATGTATTTTCAATTAATCGTCGCTATATCTTGAACCCAGCGGACTATTGTCGTGTTTTTCACGTCCACGAGACACCAATTAAGTATTATAAAAGGTAATTAAAAGATTTTTCGAAATTCACTCTCTTATGAGGTAGATAAATCCTCTATATCTATCGATCCGTCGCGATATAACAGTAAATTTTTGCTTCATGACGATGATTACAGAAATGATGGTAAAACGGTTTTAAGATTTTTCGAAATTCGAACTCTCAGTGTGCAGTCGTCATATGTGTTTTTTAATTAATAATCGATTTTGCTTCGACTGAACGGGATAGCGTCGTGATTTGCACTTCAATTGGATACTTGTACAAATGTCTAAGATGTGAATTTAAAATATTTTGAAATTCGACACCCGAAAGGGCGAAAAAGCACAAAAATTTTTTTTTTCCATCAATCCATGATATATATTTAACCAGTAGAGATATTGAGATGTTCGCGTCAGAGTGATGCTTACGTAAGTATTTAAAAATTATATGTTTTTTTTTACTTTATAAGATAACTTGATTATTAGTAATACAACTAAGTTTGTAAACTCTCACGACAGATGATCCGAAAAGCAATTATGAGCAGCCAGAAATAACTTATACTGGAGTTTCACTCTACAATAACCTATCGAGACGTGATGTTGTACAACCTATATGAGCCCAGGACATGACTATTTTTTTTATAATTAAATTTTATTTTAATGAATTATTTCGACGTTCTGGTCTACATTTCGGGAAGTTCTGGGCTCTAATTCCGTTAAATTCTGCAAGCGAACGTTTAATTCTGACACAAAACCTACAAGTCAGATCGAATTAGTGCAATTTACATTTAGTCGTTTAGAAGGGGTAAAATGGATTATGCAGTTCACCTTCCATTTAGGTTCCTCGACAACATCAGCTCACATATATCATCTCACTAATCTCAAGGTTGGGGCACCAATTACGTTTCCGCGAAATCTTCTCCCACCAAAACTTTCTAATAGTGAATATTCTGAAAATATGTAATTGAGGGCGCCGTCGCCAATGGTTGTGCACCGGGTAAATCAGACGTTTTTCATTCGATTAACCTCTTACCCTTAGCTGTCTATAACTACTCCACAACGTAAAATTTGCAGAGCTTTAAGTAAGGCCCAGGTGAAGTCGCTGTTAGTGGCAGGGACAAACTTAAGACTGCTTTTCGCGTGGACAGCTATGGCTACTTATCCTGCTGCAGAATTAGTTCAACTAGCCGCTTGGACATTCTAACACTTGATGACTGAAGTACCAATCTTGTGTACAAAGAGGTTTTTCAGTTAAAGTAAATGCTATCAGTTTCGAATAATACTCGCGAGCAAAGCCGCGGGAGACTGCTAGTAGGCCTATAAGATAAGAGCAGAGTAACTGTCTAGTTCTTCTATTACGTCTTTATTGTTTACATGTCCTACAATAACATTTTTACATGTTTACCAACCTACACAACCCATTTTTAAGTCACAGCTATTATACAATCAACAAAATGTACCTAATTTAGCTTATTTCTGTCTCTGTCAACACTCAGATAATAAATGCATTTTGGAGATAACGCATTTTGTTTCTGTAGTACGAATTGTACACATACAACTACTCGGACTTGACGACTTTTGTAGCTTGTTCTGTTGCCGGACATAACATGTTCTGCTACTGTATTGGCGGTGAACTTAACGAGTTTTGGAACTGTATCCACATTTGAGTACATTTGTAGTTGGGACGATAGGGGTTTGCTTCTATTTTACTTCTTTAAACGATGTGTATTGTTGGGCTCTACACAATGGCGCCAGAATCTCAATTTCGAAAATGTGTTGACTTAACGGGTTTTGGACATGAACGACTCATTGTATGTTACTTGCACAAACATCAAATGTGACGTGTCCAGAGAAGTAGGTTTAATTGTACTACATTTTGCCACCTGAGCGCTGGTATCGCTAGTGCACCAAACTGACCAATCACACAACTTTCCTGAATTTTAAGTTACATTAAAACCTCGCTCTTTAGTATTGCAGTGGTCTCGAAAATAATTTATTTTAACACAATTTAATACGTATATCAAAAATTCATTCTTACAGTTTTAACACTTATATATCATCGTTTGTATTTGAATTTATTTGTTGCAGTTCATCAAACAGATTTTTATATTTTTGCCCTTAAGTATCACATATTTTGTTGTCAAAATAATCCAAAATGAAGCAGAATAATTTTTTGCTATAAAACGGTACATTAAAAAAAACGCTCTAGCAAAATTGTGTATCGTATGACTGTAAACAGTCTCAATTTTTTTTTTAAAGCATTTGGTCTAAAAATATTTGAGCTATTTGCAATTGTTTTAAATAAATGAAAGATTATGGCCTAAAGTTGATAATTTATAACGTAAAATAAGTTTATTTTTTACTTTAAAATTAAATTAAAACTCTTCTACATTTTCAAACCTATTTAAATTTAGTTTTACTACAGTTTCGTATTTTCTGGTCCCTTAGTGATTGCAGTGAAACTAACGGCAGAAATTTTCCCTGTGTCGAACTGTCCCATCGGAAAACACGTTTACTTTATATCCTGTAGTAGAATTAACCTTAAGAGAGGTTAGACATGTACCGTCGTTAGATGTTACGCGCGGAAAGATACTGATTGGGTGAAAAAATAACGTTAGCAAGGGTTTCTTGAGTGCTGACATTATCCCGAACCGCCTATAGAACCCCCAGTACACGCCTTCAAGCTGCGCGCGCATCATGCTTACACTCTGTGCTCCTCCTTCTTCATAACCCCCTCCTCAACTTTCCGTTTACCCCAGCTGAGATACCTGCCGATCACAGCAGGGCCTAACTTCTATAAAGCTGAGAAGCGGACGTGTTGTCTGTCCGCTTACCTCCCATCATGTCGATCTAGGTTCGATCCCCGGCGGGGTGGATATTGTGCCGGGTGATGTTTCTGTTCGGCGTGTTTTCTCGGGGATGTCCCACTTTTCCCGCGCTTCTCATTCCGGTGCTTCTGCATTGTAGGACCTCATTCCATGTCATTCTCCGAGGTAAGCAACATTGAAAAAAAAAATTGTAGAAAGTCTTCCCTGCGAAATTATTTTGTATTATCTACAATATATTATCGCAGTGGCCACAAAATTAATTATGTAGCGTAAATGCCCACAAAGAATTTTGTAGCTGACACAAAATATTTTTCTCCGCGCAGGTGCCTATGAACATATACTCCTCATGCGAAGTTAGTATTGTCCATATAGTGGAGATATCTCCGCGCAGGTGCCTATGAACGTATACTCCTCATGCGAAGTTAGTATTGTCCATATAGCGGAGTTATCTCCGCGCAGGTGCCTATGAACGTATACTCCTCATGCGAAGTTAGTATTGTCCATATAGCGGAGATATCTCCGCGCAGGTGCCTATGAACGTATACTCCTCATGCGAAGTTAGTATTGTCCATATAGC
>PNEQ01090385.1:0-99044 GCA_003012365.1 Medauroidea extradentata
ATATTCAGGTACTTTTCTTTACATATACAAGACGTTACAATGTTAAGCCTACATCCAAATGGGTGCTAAATGCACACAGTTCAATGTTACACACTCTCAAATCCTGTCAACTGCCCACCACATACCAATAAAGGGCCAGATAATTATCACAATTACGACATCAAACGCATCGGGTTTTCCACCACAAAACCATAACACTTATAACATTCCTAAAGGGTTTAGTTAGTCTCCAGCAATTTCAGGGAAATCAGAAGATCATAGAGACAATCTCCTTGTCTGAGGGCGACCTTTAGTTATAATCAGCTCATCGGACCGCGCAATTCCTGGCACCTTGACCTAATTTTCCGTTATGCGGCTCTCCCGGCCTCGTTGACGGCTCCGCTTGACACACAGGAAAAGGGAGGGAAGCTAAAGTTTGCTATTTTGCCCTAGTTGAATGGACCTTCAGGGCGACGATTCGGGTCGGCTCACAGAAACAAGCAGGGGAGACTCACCCATTTCACGTCGTAAATGCAGTCAATTATGCGGACTCGCCACACGGCCGCAACGTCCCACGGCATTGCACTTTCCCACCTTGGCAAACGAAGCAGAGCGCACACAGGAAGTCCTGCTTACCGTCCAGCAGCACTCGTTAATCCCTTTTTCAAACTGAGGGTGCCTTCCCCTCACCGACCCTTCCTAGTCCACGCCCGACACAAGAGTGAGCTTTCCTTGCTCGAGCGGCCGCCAGCTCGACTTGCCGACGCGCGCGCTCCTACTACCAGTCAACGGAACCAGAGCACCCCCTCCCCTCCCGGGCCTATCCCTCCATGGCCAGTGGAGTGGGAGGTCCGAAGAGGAAAGGGAATGCGCCGGCACCGTCAACTGGGGCTTCCACCATTTACCACTCAAGCCGAAAACCTCGAGACTACTGGAAACCCAGGAAAAAACCCTCTAGAGACCCAAGACCCAACCTGGACTCAGAAATCAACGTAAAACTCTCCTAAAGGAGGCCCTGTAATTAAGGGTGATCGCACAAGATCATAATGTGAAAAGACACTTGTAATTGTCTGTTTTTAAACTGTTTAATACGTCTGTAGCTATTGACTTGAGAAAAGGTCGGAAATGCTGTAGAATTTGTAGAGTACTGTATTGCTGGAAAAAATTGGTTAGTCTGTCACTGCGTTTGTTTCCATAACAGAGTTTAACATTAATGTATAGGGTATATTGGGTAGCGTGTTCAAAAAAAACTGGACTTATTGTAGAGATATTTTAAAGGGAAAGTTGAGTGTTATTTATTGCTAGTTAGCACAAGATTGAATATTAAAATTTTTATATTATTTTAGGGATAACTCAGAGAAGTTTTTTATTTTATGCCCTTAGATAAGGGTTACTGATGAAAGTGGAAATGTCCCAACTATTGCTTTTCCTTTTCATTCCATGTTTGTTGTCCTTGTCTGACCTTCGAAGAGATGTGGTGTGTAAGACGACATCTTTAAAGACTAAATGCACAGGGAAGACACCCCACAGGCGTGGCCTGGAAATGAACTGTTATGCCGTGGACTTCTGAGTGCGGGACTTAAAGAACTAATGGGGCATATTAAGAAGAAAACAATTCACTGACGTACATGACAGTTTGGCTAGTTCAAGGAGCGACCTAGTTACGACGCCCTGGTGAAAAGACGTGACGAGTTGATGTGTCCTGGTTGATGGCATGTTGCGCTGTCTCCGTAAGGAGAGTAGAGGCCCTCCAGGCAGTGACGCCTGGGTTCGTAACATGACGAGAGGTATCGAGGTGATAGTTGTACCGTGAAATACAGGGTACTGGCCTGTCACTCCGGCAGGTTCACCAGGTAGGAGATCTGGAAGGTTTATACAGAGGTTCTCGCCGAGGAAGAAGAGCAGGCAACATAAATAACTTTTTTTTTCCACTGATTACCTGATTGCTGCTACACCGTGAATAAACACTTTTTTTTTCTTTCCATGATAATTAATCTTGTGTTTATTTCCTGTTTCCTCTTTCTCAGTAGTGTGTGAAGTAGTGACGATTGTTTTCTAAGTGTATTGTGTTTAACATGAAAAGTAATTCTTTTAGATAGCTATCGTGTTAGAGTTTGTATAAGTATTGTTTGCATTGTAGAAAAGGTGGTGCTCAACCTCGCCCCTCTCAGAATTCAGTTGTGCTAGAAATGTCAAATGCCAATGTTTTTTCCTTTCAGAGTGTTATGTATCATCTTGTACTGGCACACTGTTTACGCTATCTGTTTTGTTGTAGGAGGTACTGTGGCAGAGGTGGTGTGCTGTGTCGTCGACCCTGTGGCAAGGAAGCGGTTGAGAAGACCGTCGGCACCTTGGTGACCCGTGTGATGGAAGTTTGAATCTGTTGTAGCATCTTCACTGGGCTTCTTGGAGGTTATGGGGTTCCTCGAACAAACAACTTACCAGGAGTCCGACTTGGACAGCACTACCACGGTCAGATCAGAAATTTTAGTTATGACACCAGACATTCTTAGAAGAGCGAAATGTTTGATAGATAAAAGTATTAACGACTAAAACCAAATGTACTCAAACATTTACTGGCTAGTAGAATTTAATTTATAATATAATTTAAATTTCAATCGAAGGTGCTGAATTTTTATATTTGTACAACAGCCTGATACAAGACAATTTCATTTTTTTTTACTGTTAAAATTTGTGATGTTTTGTGAGGTCACAAAAGTCTCAAGGAAGGGATAATATTACGTTTGATTTTATCGACACCCTAATTTTTTGTCCAAATTTCTGGTCAATTCAAAATTTCATAATTTTATTCGATTTATATTTTGTGTTTTGGCATGATCCTTGTGGATTGCTGCTGGTCGTTGAGCTTTAACCAAAAACCTGGGCGGTTATGTTTCCATATGTTGGGGGTACTGCACTGGGGTCATTGCCTCGCGCAAAATGCGGGCAAAGCAGTGCATGAGCTTTATAAAAGGGGTCTGCCCTCTTCCTGGGGTCGTTGTCATCGGTCAGAGGCAGTAGGAAGTTGCCCGCTGGAATAGAGCATGAAGACAGGCTATCGGAACATGTAACTTAACTATATTTATTTATTCAATTAGGAAACACCCCCTTACCTTGAGGCCATTAGGAGTGACGATAAGAGACGTAAATAATCAAATTAATTGCACTGTAGTTGTGAACAGTCCTGATGTCTGGAAAATAAATCTAGAGATTTGTTAGATGGTAAACATTGTTAGGTGATTAAGTTTAATAACAGTAACTGTATTTGTGTCGCAGAAATGGAAATGTAGTAACGACGATAATTCGGACGTAGTTTTTTTTGTTATCTTGCTTGTCAACTATAGGCAAAATTTTGCATACATTTCTTTGTTTTTTGTTTTTGAATTAAATTCTTAAAACGAACTCTTTAACTTTAATTTTCATGGTTGATAATGAACCTATTTTCAGGTTGTGTATCTCTCGTAAGTTCTCTACATCTGGAAGCTAGGCACGCCTCTAGTTACCCCCGTAACAATATGGATTATGTACCTAAGATGTATTGTTATCATATCTATGGACACTATATATGTTATTAAAATGTAGTATTGAACTTGTGATGGCGATGTATTGCTGCAGTATACAGGGTGTCCGCGCTTAACGTTTAAACTCTCTGTAGTGACGTAGAGGACATTCAGACAAGTATTTTTTATATAGGACGCTTGGGGGTAATCGGACGGAAAATGCCTTAAATTTGGTGACGAAGATTTAATATGATGTCACACCTGCGTCACGTCGTAGTCGTCAGTTAGCAGCTCAAAATATGGCGCAGGTACAATTACAACGGTTCCCCACATCTTCATGATGTCAGCATGGCTCAGTGCATGTTTTGAAGTCAGCCTTCCGGATTCAAATCTTGGTCCCTTCAAAATTTCATGTCTTATTGTGATGGAATGTGATTTTATGTATGGTATGTTTGCAAAGCTCTGCATTGTGGTCTCATTGTTTTAGATGTGCAAAGAAACTATGCTTTTGCGTTTCATATCAAAGTAAGGTTTTGGTTCGTGTAACGTTTGTTTACTTCTTTCATGAATTGTACAGAAACGTTAAAGGCTGTTATAAAAAAGAAGAAGATGAAGTGTAAACATCGGTAACGTTTTTATATCAATTATTAAACAATAACAGTTCCACAGCCAACATTAAGCCGCGTCTGAACAACTCAGTTTCAACTACCATAACATAAATAAAAAAGTTCCCAAACTGAAAAGTAAATGTCTGTCTCGTGATTATTTACAATTGCTTAAAGGTAGCACCGTTAGCAGCAATGCAGGCGTTGCAACGCTGAACCATTGATTGACGTATGTGGGCAAAAATGCCTTGCTGTTGTTGGATTTCCAATTCTGCGGCGGTAATGCGGGCAACAAGATCTTCTTCGTCTTCTACAGGGTTTTTGTACACTAATTCCTTCATAGCGTCCCAGAAGAAAAAATCCAAGGGATTGATATCAGATGACCTCGCAGGCCAGGGAATTGGACCGAAACGCCCGATCCACCGTCCAGGGTACATAAGGTTCATGTGGTTTCGTACCAGTATTGCACTGTGTGCCGGCGCCCTGTCGTGTTGTAGCCACATGGTTGCTCGCACCTCGAGAGGAACATCTTCAAGCAGCTCCGGTATGACGTCCCTTAATAACACGAGGTAGTTAGGACCCGTTAGTCTCTCTGGTAAAATGTAGGGACCTATTAAATGATCTCCTAAAATACCTGCCCAGACATTAAATTTAAACTTTTCTTGTCGGTCACGTTCGTACACACTATGCGGATTGTTCACAGCCTAATGGATAATATTTTTGGAGTTGAAAATGCTATTTTCATTGAAGTTGGATTCATCAGTAAACAATACCAGTGAGGGAAACTCAGGATTTTGAAGAGATTCTTCGAGAAATCGCTTGCAGAAGTGGACCCGAAAGGGGTAGTCCCTTGGGTTAAGCTTCTGAACTGTGGTTTTGTGATACGCCTTGTATTCATTACCCTTCAATACTGACCAGACAGCCGTTTTCGAAATACCTAATTGTCCAGCGATGCGACGGGTGCTGGTGCAAGGGTCGTTATCAACCCACTAGAACACAGCCTCCTGGACCACGTTGGGGAGAGGTTGGCGAGCCCCAAGTTCTCGATGAGCCTAAGGAAATGTTATGTAAATTAGGTTTTTTGTCAGACATAACGGCACGTTTGGATACAAAACATCGTTACGTGTTTACTTACTTGCACAGAGCCAGTTTCACGTAGTCGACAATCGACAGTCGAAAAATAGACATGGTTCGGTAAAACACTCTGCAGAAATCTTTCTGCATACAGATGCTGAGCTGCGAGCGCATTTGAATTTGCCGCACCAAAACACAAATGCATATCTGCCTGTTTATTGAAAGTAAACCTGTTAATTTTTGTGGTAGCACTATCACCAACAAAGCTTTCGCTGTACAGTCGATTCACAGTTGCACTACTAATTGCACTACTGACAACACCAAACAAAGACGCAAACACACACCCACCCACACAGGACTGCATTCGACTGCCACCTCTCTTCTCTTGTTCGTGTGAGTCAAGGCTACCACACTGTCTTCTAAAGAACGAGAACAAAATGGGAATAAGAACAATGGATGGGACCAAGATTCGAACCCGGAAGGCTGACTTCAAAACATGCACTGAGCCATGCTGACATCATGAAGATGTGGGGAACCATTGCAATTGTACCTGCGCCATATTTTGAGCTGCTGACGACTACGACGTGACGCAGGTGTGACATCATATTAAATCTTCGTCACCAAATTTAAGGCATTTCCCGTCCGATTACCCCAAAGTGTCCTATATAAAAAATACTTGTCTGAATGTCCTCTACGTCATTACAGAAATTTTCAACGTTAAACGTGGACATCCTGTATATGTGTTAGAATAATAATTCTTTCACTAACATTTTTCAGCCACAGGAATTTTTTTAATGTAGTTCACTTACTGTGTGACTGCATTTTTTTAAAAGGTATGTAAAATGCATAGTTATGAAGTCGTTCAACTTATTATGTGAAGTGGATATTGTAACATTGTGAAGTGATAATACACAACTGAAAAAAAGCAGAAAACAAATATCTTTCATTAATTTCCAAATATTTACTTACATAAGATGTTCCAGATATACATGGCACAAGTATTAGAGTTATATTTCAGATACCTTTCTACCACAACAAGAACACTTTCAGATACATATCTGTAATATTTCCAAGTTGCATTATCTTATAATTGTGTTGATGTAATTGGTTATATATCCGCAATGTAACTTTTATGTTCCCAAAATGCCCTATTTTGTAGACAGTGTCTATGGTGTGAATATCGAATAATGAATTTCTCTGGTGAGAGTAAGAACGCGCTGTTCTTGTAGATGAGTGTTGCACATCTTTTTATGAGTGTACTGGAGATATTACTGTACTTATTTATGGTGTAGACGTGTTTGAATCACACATAATTAGTTGAATTTTTTTTTCCAAGATAAGTAAATTACTTATTCTTATTATTTTTGTGTAGTCTTACTAGGCAGTTAAGGTTTTGTTCTTGCAATCTCGTTCAGCAGTATGGTAAATAAACATTTAATTAGGCTATAAACATAGCAGCAGCGATATTTTTTAAAAATATGTAAATACATAACAGGTTTTTTACAGTTATTCTTAATTCTTTTAATTGTCCTTAGTTTCCAGTATTGTGTATTTTTATTATGCCATTGTTAGGTGATTATTTATAACATAAACATTTAAGCTGAGGTTACACATGCAATTGTAAACATTATTGCTCTGCAATCGGTTCTTTATATTGTCATATACTTTAGTTCACAACATACTTGATCTATATTTCATATTTTTTCCTTATGATCTTTTTTTTGTGAAACACAAACTATATAATACATACAAATGAAAACATTATTGTCAAAAGAATAATCAAGATATAGATGTGCAAAATATCAATAAATTAAAGTAGTATTGGTTAAAAAAATGCATTGGCCTACATTAACAACAGGAATACACTTTCTAAAGAAAAATATGACCTTAAAAACACTATATAATTAAGAAATAAGAAAAGTTTTAACATTAATACTGTACAATGAAATCGCTCTAGTCATTAGAAAAAATTCTACACTTGAGTTGTGTATCTAGGCCAGGCCTTCTCAATAGTCAGCCCGTGGGCCAGATGCGGCCCGCAGAGAGATTTCTACTGGCTCGCCATCAAAATGTCAGAAATCAGCGAAAATGTTTTGTAATAATAATTTAAAGGCTATTTCTTAGTAGTTATAGTTAGGTCAGTGTAATCTCTGCGTATGACAATGATTTATGTTAGACTAACATTAAGTTCAATTAAATGATTCTGTACAATGCCTATAATTATTGACTGCATTATTTTTCTTTTGGCCCCCGAGTGTATTTGGTAGTTATAAAATTGAAGGAAGTGGCCTGAAGGTACATTTAACTGAGAAGTCTTGATCTAGGCTGACCACAATAAAGTGAGCACTAAAAAAGTTATCTTTAAAAAAAAATCATTATATAACTCAACTACAGTTGTATTACCCTTTGTATGACTTGCAGCGAATTTCAGAATACAGGCTTAGTTCCATTTAGTTTCCTGTTTAAATACAAGAATGAAATAAACTGAAATATAACGGACTTCTCTGAATTTGATGTCTCAAAAAATTTTATTTATACTAATATTATTTAGGTACATACTTACTGCATAATTTCAGTTAATGCCCCATAATGCAGACAAATCAAAATTCACTTATTTAAAGCATGCATTATGTTCTAAGAGTTGTTCGCAGAGATGTTTTTCTTTGTGCAATCAACAAGATATCCAATGTTATACTTAGAAGTATTGGAAATGACAGTTTATGAATACATTATTGTCGAAAATGTTAAGTTATTGGTATTTTGTGAAGTGTTAAGTTTTGTAATTTTCCAAGGTTATACTTAAGAGAGTTGCTTTAACTACAAAACATCAATTTTTTGTTTCCCTTGCTAAGAAAAGACTACTATTTATCGCTGCAAATAGTATGGTGGCAGTGTGCATAGCAGCAGAACTGAACGGAACTTGAATTCTTGCATAACATATGTTACTACGTTGTGTGTTTATCAGTGACAGTTCTGTGTTTCAAATTAGAATATAATGTGTCTAAAATTATGTGATCCGTCATAGCAACAGTGTGTGTTGCATGAATTCCATTCCGTGCACAGGAGCTTATAATTTGCATATGTTAACTGGCAGGTATTTATAACTAAGACTATTATTGATTAATTCAATTATTTGGCACCAGCATTTTTAATGAGTAAATAGCCTATTGTATACATTATTTTTGAAGCAGCAGAATGTAGAAGTAAACTTGGTTCAAGCTTATGTAAATAAAAATCATGCGGCATTGTTTATGTTCACATGTAGCTGAAAGAAACAAATTGACTGAAAATTAAAACCAAACAAAGCTTTACTTGAGTGTTCACTTTATAACGAACAGTCTATAAGCTATACATATTATTAAATTTATAATGAAATGTAATTTTGCATTTTGAGAGTATTCAAAATGAACAAAAGAAAATCAAAACGATAATTTAGTTGTTCTGAAAGACATAAAAGATGATTGGTTGAAAAGAATATTGCATCTAGTATTAGATTTATTGGACCAGCAAAAATGGGCCAACGTAGTTCCCCGTTCATAGAAGAGGATACCTGTAAAACCTTTACTGGCAATGTAAAATATTTGAGAGAAGACAATTCTATTACAGATTTTAAGTATACTGCACCTGTTGAAGCAGTCAGTAATGTGAACTTTTATACCACTGTTGTTAATAAGGGTGAAAATGAAAACTGTATAAATCACGAAGATGTAGACAAAAGTGATACATGTTCAGTTGAAAGTGTTAATGGTTTAACTAGTGAAGACCAAAGATCACCAAGAATAAGTCTAATAGAAAATCAATGTACAGAAAGAAGTAGTAGTTTTAGAGATTCTATAGTGCATTGGAGTAGTATAGTTATATTCCTTCTGGCACATGGAGTCGGTGAGAGGAACCCGCCCGAGTGACGAGCCCACACCATGTTGTGACCTCACTGCCCCAGCTGCCATGTTGGATGTCCTTGACCTTTAACGAACTCGATCTTGACGTCTAGCTCATCGAATGTCATATTACCAAAATTTTTTAAAATTTCAAAAAATTCCAAAAATTGTAAAAAAATTCATAAAATTTTAAACATTCCAAAAAATCCACATAAAATATTACTTTCATCATGTTTCTGGACGCCATCTCGTTTCCGGCCACAATCTTGTGGTTTCTTCCGAGTCTTCCGAAACTATTTTCCGATTTCGCATTCCATCCGAACCCCGCACATAACAAATAAATTAAAATTTAATAAAGATATTTTATATTAAAATATTTTAATAAAAATTATTTAATATAAACTTTTATATGAAATTATCTAATAAAACAACTACCGACACATCTTACCCGAACAAACTCCATCGACACACTGACTCCCCCACTACTTTTTACGTATATATATATATATAAATTCACCTTACTCCCTCCCCTATTAACCCTTCCCCACCAGACCCTACCTAGAAAGTATTTTAAGGAGTATTAGGCCCCGCCATCTTGTAGCAGGTTTCCGATACTAGCACACCTGTTGTGTGTTTAGAGAATCATTCTCTTCATAGCTGAAATAGTTCCGCATATCCACAAAGGAGAGCAGCAAACTCGCATACTTGATCATGTAGTGGTAGCCAACTCCTCACATCCCTCCTCACTTCTCACATTCCATTGTCACATACATTCCCTTGTTACATTTTCCTGACTAACACCCCTCCCCCGTCGCAGTTACCGGTGTCTTTCCCTTACACCATACCTTTCATAAGCTGCAGCATTGTTGCCAAACTAGGCAGATTCATGTATTGTGCACGCGCCAGCTCCGAGTCCCTGGCGTGTATGCATTGTCCTTTCTAAACGTCATGTACGCTACAGTAACACAGTGGCAAACACATCCTAATTTACGACGTTACTGCAGTTAGTATTTGTGTCGGCATGATATCTGCCTCGTATTTTTTACATGTTTACGGACAGAAAACGCATAACTGCCAGGGACTCAGAGCTGGTGCGCGGACAGTAGCCAAGTAACATTCAGTGTTCAAGAATTTTGTGTATTATATGCACCTTCTAGATTGTGTTAAGTGTTCGGAAAAAAATGTCCAAGTGGTGCCAAGGTGTTAGAAAGAGACGAAAATTTACCAAACGATCCAAAATTATTAAACTGCTTAAGTACGTAAACAGAAGTAAGCAAATGTTACAACTTCAATAAGTGGATGACAATAGTACTTCAGTAATGGAAGCTAAAAAATAGTTAAAATATTTTGTTGAATAATTTTTTAGAGATAGTATTTCAAATTAACTTAACATTCTTGTTCTTTGTTACAATTGGATTAAGCTCAGTGGTTACAGGAGCTTTTGTCATACGAGTGGGAAACTTATACAAACTGGGATGCTGACCAGTTTCTGTCATTGTGTCAAAGTTGTGTGACGCCATCTCTAATGACCTCGACATCGACGAGACGTTAAGTCTTATATAAACTGGGTTCAGTCCCGGTGGGATTGCGTGGAATTTTTGCTGCTGGGAATTCATAGACCCATTAAAAGGGCACATATATATGCATTACCCTTTCCCAAGCATCAAAACTTGTTGAAATAATGCAAATTTTGAAAAATCGATTACATCTCATTTGATTTATATGACTTCTGATTCATTGGTTTTCTCCTTCAGTACTGTAGATGGTATGCACTTATTAATTTGTATGGAATTAAAAATAAAATTTTTTTTTAGCTAAGAAAATAGAAGTACAGAATATGTGTACATATACCTACATACATTCATATACATATGATATGTTTATTTAGGGACTTCTTACAATGCAGAGTTAATATTTGAAAGTCAATTTAAGGTAAAATCTATTGAGAAACACATTTTAATTAAATAGTTTCATGCTGGTGATGAATGGCACAGTGGCCAGAGCTTTTGCCTCCCACACAGGTGATCTGTGTTCGACCCCCGGCAGGGTCGGTCGCCGATTTTTTGCATGTGTGAAATGTGGCACGTGTTTCCGTTATCCAGCAAGATTTATCTTTTTGGGAAACTCCCACTTCCCCGGCACTTCACGTTTCGTCGCTTTTCAGTTGTGGGCTTCGTTTCATGTAATCTATCAGGGTTCAGTATACAGATGCCTACGAGCCCCCCGTTTAGGTGTCAAGGGAGTGATTTTCTGCCATTGAATACTGTTTCCATGCAATACTTTAGGGGAATTGAGCACGACTGTCTTGGATTTTCAATATTTTCCATGTAACAAATTTTCGAGAAGGCTAACTACCAACTTTTGTGACCTTTCATACCCTAAATATTATTCTCCTACTCATTTTACAGTGTTAGATAGTAAATTATCTTAATATTGTGTAAAATTTGCTGGGATATATTAAATGTTACGCTATTTATTATTTTCGAGCAAATATCAGACAATATCTATTACCTAGCTGTACAATGCAAAAATTACATAAAGTAATGCAAAAAAATGTGATACACCTTTTCAAAAGCTAGTACAGGGAAAATGCTGTAAATCAATGCCTGCCGTGGGCCATCGCCCCTACATATTCACTTTGAATAATTTATGAGTGAATTCTAATGAATAAATTCTAGCATTTCATACAATTTCGTTGACGAAGTCGTAAAAAAGCATTTACATAAAAATTAAACGTCGACTAGACCAAAATGTGATGTGCATACAAAATTTTTCATTTTGCAAAAATTAAATATGCCATGTTATTATGCAATTCTTATTTTACAACTTAACTATTATTTTTATGTGGGCTAGATTATTATTATGAGAAAGGTATTAGTTCCTGGATTAACAATTAAATTATAAGCACATTTTAAATAAACACTATGTCAATGTTTAATGATCACTGGTATTTACAATTCAATTTTATGATGTTGGTCATTCTATTCATGGAACGTGGGCTCTTTTAAGAAAGGATATTTTTTTTTTGTCTTTTAAACATGACTAAGTAAAGTTTGTTGACCTTACCAGCATTGTTCTGTGGTCATAATGATAAATCACAAGTTCTACAGAAAATCAAGAAACAAATGGATGGTAAGACTGTTGTTCTTAACTTTGTAAAGGATATTCAATTTTTTTTTAACTATTTGACGATACACTTGAGAGTGACTTAAAAAAATGCACAAATCTGAGTGAAACTGAAAGTCCGTTACACCATATGATTATTATTTCTGAAATTGTGTAGAGTAAATAAATTTTGTAATATTTATGCCAAAAACTGTTTCTACATATTGTGGTGTCAAAGAGTTGTAATTGGTTAGAAAGAAAACAGTATTATTACAGTTACACTTAATTCACATTTATTTCGAGTTGGCGATTCGACCACAGATGTTTTGGAAACTTCACGGATGGCTTAACCCAAAGTAAGTGAAAAAATTTTGGCCGTAAATTTTTTAAATAATATTTGTTTTCTTTTTATAATTTATTTTTGTTTTTGCATTTGCTGGCAATAAGCAGCTCAGATATTTCCATGATATTTTGGTATGGAGTAATTTTGCATCACATTCCTAGGTCGTTGAATAACACGTTCGCGTCCTGGTTTCAACTACGCAGCCGGTATATTGTCACTCACCCCTCCCCCTCTTCAAGACATTTGGCCAGCAACAATTTTCATATATTATGTGTGTATCACTATCATACTTTCGTTAACAAGTAAACTTTGAGTACAAAGCATGAAATCAGGAAATAATGACATACTGTTTATATGTTTAAAATAAAAGTTCAGTGTTTCATACCACTACAATTAGTGATGCTTAAAGTTTAAATTTAAATGCATGAAATATCAATATCAGTTCACGTTATTTCAGAAATTGTAACAAGTTTTCCGATTACATAAACTTATTTCCTCGCATTTGTAAGTCACCAATGTTTCAAAATAGCTATACAATTTTTAAATGTTACAATTGTTTTGATCGGTTGACTTGATTCACCACATTTGCTTTCTAATAATTAAATGCAAGAGAAAATTATAATATGACCTACATGCATTTAAATTAAAAATAATGTTTGTACTGGATGCAAGAGTTTATTGTGTTTACACCGGGTATTCTTGTTTTTATTACATAGAATTTTTCCTCACATCATGTACCACAACAGGTCGAAATGCATGTAAAATATTTCACGGGTGAGCAACCTCCTTTACCAGGCTTTCAGAAAAAATGTGTGAGAGAGAGACAGACAGACACACACACGCACACACACACACACACACACATATATATATAGCATCAAATCTATCACAAACATCTTTTCAGAACTAATTCTGATTAAGGTAATATTTAGTTATATTGAGCCGAACTCCAAGGAGACAACTCCAAAGGCTGAAGGCCTATATTACCATTTAAATAAAAACAGACACTCACATGACAAGTCCAACATTCGGGGCAAGTCCCCACCAGTTCAAATAACCAATGCTTATAGCGAATTAATGAACAGGTTACTCTCGAGCAAATAAAACACGCATGTGATGTCAATAACCTGCATTTAATGCTCACTTTTACCAGAAAACACAGTTGCCACTTGGGCCATTACAAAATCTGAACAATTATTGACATTCACTTCTTCACAAAGGTACACTGGTCTCGTTGACATTACATTAGTTAAAAATGTATTACAACTCTGTGCACTTTACCATTTTGTTCCCCCACAATTTAATCCAATCACACCACACTCCCGAATAAATGCTTCGTGAACGACGTGCCAAAGGGCCACTTATTCAGACGTTTTAAGAAAACTATTGCTTTCATCCTTGTTTTGGACAACAGGGCACTATGAAATATGCTTCGCCGGAATCCGACAGTAAATATCCAAAAAGGGTCTCCAACCAGGCATGAACTTCTCCCGCTCCTCAATATAAAGGAAGCAGGACGATAATCGCGGCTAGATAAATGGGCCTCAAGCTAAGGCGGACAGGAAAACTCACCCAAATAACTCCACAGATAGTCGTGGGAAGCCACTCACTCACAGAACCGCAAGACAGGCGATCCTTAAACCAGAAGTTTCCCGGGCCAATTAGGCCGCGACTTGCAATACTCTTGCATTCCTGTGACGACTCATGGTCTCCGTCGAACACCACAGTACAATAGGACCACACTCCCGCCTCTCTAGCACTCTATGATTACACATCCACAACTGACCTAAGAGTGAGCGTCCTCCGCACGCATCGCGAGTCCGCTGCTCGCTTCCTTCGCGCCCCTACTGCCGGCAGACGGAACTAGGCCTCCCTCCCCCCTCCAGGTCCAACCCTCCATGGCCAGTGGTCGCTAAACAGCCTACCAGACCAGGCAAACAAGAGAGGAAGAAAGGGAAGGCAGACTCTCAAACAAAACCACAAAACTCAGAACCCCCTAAAAACTAATAACAACTAAAGAAAACAAACTAAAAACCCACACGTAAACCCAGGAGCCCGCTCAACCCCCCGCCCTATCAACACCTAAATCCGGAGAACAACCCTGAAACCGACTTCAACCATTTCCGCTCATTCAGCACATTTTTTCCAACACAAACAAGTAACAAATTATATACATAACGATATAATCATATAGCACAAACCACAAGTAACACTATCAGGGATTATGCCCCTTAGGTTAAAAACTTTAACACACCTCAAAACACCCCATCAAACAAGGGTAAAAACTCTCACATTACCAATTCACCCCTATGGCACTGTAATCAAATACTCTTGACCACAAAAGTTTCATATTAACATTTTTGAGTCTATGCCTCTCTTAAGACATATTAAATCCCAAACAAATGGCCACAACATATCTAAACACACTGCCAAAAGTGTTGCTACATGCAACTAATCACACTGTTCCATCAATGTACATGTTGAGCACTCAATAATAACCTTTTACATATATATTAGGTACCTTTAAACACGCTATGCATTGCTTAATCTAAGGCGCCATGCAACATAAACAACAAACTGACTAGCGATACACACACAAACACATTAAACAAAGTGACTCTTAAGGTCTAGGATAGTACAATTTTTAATGCATAACATGTGCTTTTCTCACAACAAAAGCATCCTCCTGTTTATGCATTAACCAGGTGTTTTCACCGAGGCATTTCTGCAGCCTGTACGGGCCTTCATATCGAGGAGAAAGCTTTGCTGAAACCTTGAACGCGAGGTCAGAGAGGGGAAAACTCCTACAGAGCACCAGGTCCCCTATTTTAAAGGGGTTCGCAGACCTTTCCATAGGGGTTCGCAGACCTTTCCATGTTATACCTATGTGCTCCCCCTAATTGCGCATCTACCAACTGATCTTTTACCCAAGTCAACAAAACCTTGCATTAAGGCTCAGAGTGGATGGAATCCAGTGGGGGGATAACCTAAACATTAAGCAAGGGATGCGTTAGGCGCCGACCCAGAAAGATTTGAGTGGGATTTTCACCCGTATTTTCATGCAGCGCATCATTAAAACCTAAGTTGATCCAAGGGACCTGCACATCCCACTCATTATGGACCGGATCACTGAAAATCCCCAATGCAACCTTGAGATTCCGGTTGACTCGTTCCACCATATTTCCTTGCGGAAAGTGCGGGCTACTGAACGAATGCTTTATCCACCATTCGCTACACATGATTTTAAAATCATTGCCGGAGAAACAGGCAGCATTATCACTAACTCGTTCGGCAGGAGCCCCAAAAATTTTCCACACTTGGTTTACCAAAATCTCCGTAAGAACGCGAGCCTTTATGTTTCTAATGGGCAATAGGAAGGTAAATTGGAGAAAATGTCTAATATCACCAAGAGCGCAACATGGCCCTTCATGGAACAAATTAAGGGTCCAAATATATCGATATGCACCTTTGCCCACGGGCTAGTGGGTTCTTCTGCCGCATAAAGTCCCAACTTGGTTTTCTTAGGAGCCTTAAATTTTTGACAATTTTCACAAGTTTTAACGTAATTCTTAATATCATCATTCATACCGGCCCAATAAAAATTTCTACTAATTTTCTCTTTCGCCCTTGCAATACCCAAATGACCCCCTCCTGGCTGGTCACAGTAATAACGCAAGATTGTACCACGGATGGCCTCGGGAACCACCACTCTTTTCCTCGAGCCATGCTCCAAGCAATACAATATCCCGTTACTCACCACATAAGGCACTTGAACCCCCGTGCTCAGTCCGGCCTTAACAATCTTACAGTCAGTATCAACCAATTGGTGTTCTTTGATTGAAGTAAAGGATTCCGGCACAGATAACAACGAGCCTACCAGATCCCTCTCCCTTTTGTCCAGCACTGCAAAATGTTCCGACTCGAACATTCGAGAGAGCGCGTCCGCGACGGGATTAGATACCCTACGCACGTGATGTATTTTAAAGCGAAACCTGTTGAACCTCAAAACCCACCGTCCCAACTTCCCAAGTTGGTGAGGGTGTCCCAAAATCCACGACAGGACCTGATTGTCTGTATACAAATTAAAATCTTTTCCTTCCAGGAAGCCCTGGAAACGTTCCATACCAAACAAACATGCCAAGCATTCCTTCTCATATGAACCGAGTTTCCTTTCCGACTCACTCAAAACTCTACTCGCGTAAGCCACTGGGTGAAATGGTTCAATTTCAGTCGTATTTTGACTTAACACTGCTCCCAACGCAAGTGCCAAAGCATCAACGTGTAGATTGAAGGGCTTGCTAAAATCCGGCAAGGACAAAACTGGTTCCTCGCATAATAATCGTTTCAAGGTTATAAACGCTCGTTGCTGCTCCCCGCTCCACTCAAAGTTAACTCCCTTCCTTTTGAGCCTATTTAACGGCTCAGCGATATCAGAGATGTTAGGTATAAATCATGCATAATAACCAACCATCCCCATGAAACTTTGTACTCCTCTAACCGTCGTAGGCCGAGGGAAATTCAGAATCGGCATTATATTCTCAGTGTTCACCTTAAGCTGCCCTCCCCCTATTATATATCCCAGGAATTTTACAAACTTTTTCCCCAGTTCCACTTTCTTAGGATTAATGGTCAGGCCCGCCTCTCTCAAGGCGTCCAGCACCGCCCTCACGTGATGCAAATGCTCTTCCCAGGTCTCACTATAGGCAATGACATCATCGATGTAATGAAGCATAAACTTAAATTTCAGATCCTTTAATACCTGATCTAATACTCTACTTAACGCCTGACTACCAAAGTTACTCCCCATGGGGATTCTAGTAAATTCGAACTGTGCCCAGGGTGCACTAAATGCGGTAAACTTTCTGCAATCCTCGTGCAGTTGAATTTGATAAAAACTACTGTTCAAATATAACGTTGTGAAGTACTTAGCTCGCCCCAGATGTTGCAGAGCTCCTTCAACTGTAGGAAGGGGAAACGGGTCAACCGGCACCATTTTGTTTAATTTAGAGTGATTTACCACTAAACGGAAATCTTTACCCCCCGGCTTACTTACCAAAAATCCCGGCGAGGAAAATTCTGAGGTAGAGGGGACTATCACCCCTGCTTGTAATAATTTCTCAACCTTATTCCGGTAATGTTCTAATTTAATCGGAGAACACTGAAAGGGGCGGCTTCTGAAGGGAGTAGTATCGGACAAGTAAAATTTGTATGGAACTACGTTGCATTTCCCAATTCTGTTCGTGATGACATCGTCATAATCCCACAAGATCTTATCCATGTCACACTCTTTTGTGACATCCTCCTCTGCGATAGCGTGTATCCTCATGCCGTTCCTTCGCCCCAATTTTACCTGAATCTGGGGACTAAAACTGAACAAAAAAATGCTGCTCCGGAAATTCACTGTTGCCTGCACAATGCCCAAGAAATCCAACCCCAACACCGCCTCCACACACAATCCTTTAATCACTGCGAAACTAAAATTCCACAATAATCCCTCTTACTTACAGTGCAACTTAACACTACCCTCACTACGTAATTTTGTACCATCGGCAGTAACAAAACAGGATTCATCGACAGGTGTTAACTTACCCTTTAAGGAGGCGTCCAATTTTACCAGCCGCTCCCACAAATTCCAACTAATTATACTCCTTGCCACTCCCTAATCCAACAAAGCCCATTCGTTCAAATATTTTCCCCCATGTCCCCATTTCATCGATAACACACTACTCACAGGGGAACTTTTATTAATCGCAAAGTCTGAAATAAATGGGCTAAAAGGTCGCGCCACCCTCCAGCCCTTGCACGTTTCCCAGACACTGCGCCCTCAGGTGTCCTGTTTTAATACACTTAAAACACCGACATTCCCCCACCATGAGTTTCGTCTTCCTACACTCGGTCAAACAGTGTCCTCTACCGCCGCAATTGGCACACCTACCTATTCGACTGGGATTCTCTTTCTGCATCGATCTCAGCTTTTCATTTTCCAGAGCTAAAGTCATCGATGTTGGTCACTGACCAAAATCTCACTCTCACCCTAACCAATCTTAAACAATTCCATAAGTAAAAAATGAATATAAACCTAATTGCGTTAACTAACGATGTATAACTAAAATACAGGAAATTTCTACATTACTCGTCTCAACCATATATGACCCCTCTTTTCTACCCTACACACACATATCATAGTCAAGACACAAAACCTAACTTTCAAGAAAATAATTACATGTGTAGAAACTGGAATTACAGTCAAACAAAAAATGTACGAAGATTCTTCAGTACATTATAACTGTGATTCACTTTTACCTTGCACATTAATATCCGAAGCAATCATAATTTAACCAACCTGAATTACAAAAGTGCTTTCAAAATACAATTTCAAATGTCATTTAATTTGTGACGATAAAAAATTGTGAAAAGAAAATATCTTTAAGAAAGTGAGACAAACATGTTCATTTTATTATTTTCAGTACCATCATAACTGAAAAAAAAAAATTCATATCAAAATAATTTAAATATATTTACTTCATTTGTGAGGAGGTTAGGTAACACACAGCTGAAAGCATGTGCATTAAAGAGAAAGACAGGGAGGGAGTTAGAGACTGATCACAGTACACCTTTGGCCAGTAAGAGTCCGGGGTGGTGGAGGGGGAAGGCATGAGCTTGCCGAGACACTCACAAATTCTGCCTGCTGAATATCCATCCTGGAGAATAAAAAAACTTATTACTTTGTGACTTTATAGCTCAATATTTTGCAAACAGCAGCTTCAATATGAAAAACACATACACTGTTTCATTTCTTTTTGAATACTGAACAAGTAGCATGTACTTTTTTCCTGATGCGTCCATGGAGGCATGAACCAATAACCCCCTGAAATATAAAATCAGGTATAATGCAGTGTAAAAAATTAATCTTAACACAATTCATGGTTGAGCAGATACGATAAACTGATCAAAGCATTCCTGTACCATCCCGTATGCAGGTAACAGTCTAACGTGGTCTGGGGTACATAAGGCTGCGAGAACATTCAAGTACGGTAAAATAATGGGCGCCAGCATAGTCAGTTTACTCGGACTAGCACGACAGACTCTTACGGCGAGGGTCGTGGTTGAAAAGTCCGGACCATTACCTTAAGTACGGACGTCAGCAGCATAGTTGCAACAACATTCTGTTGTATAGGGCCAACATACTCCCTTATTACAAACATGGAACAGACAATGAGTATAGCTGGACCGTGAGGTCATCCAGGACACCAATATATAATAAAACACGTAAGAAGACATAAAGAACACTCACCAATGCGTAATAATCACAAGATCGTTGTATTGTACTAGCGGATGAGCATGATACAAAAAAAAACGGGCCAGCGACACGAAGCCTTGCTGGGGCTGAAGCACCAATTAAGGCGTGGTGGTAATTGTTATGTTAAAATACATTCAAAAGTACGAAATAAAGCGGGGGCACGAGTTTTCCCCGTGTCGGTGCTTCCCGGGAGAAAAAGAAAACGGTTTAAATATACTAACTAGCTACGGCATGAAAGTTGTCGGAGAAGCAAAAGTTGAATTCTTGCGCGACCGACGTGTTGCTCGTTGATACGAAGACTGACTTATCTAGTGCGCGCAAAAGGCCGTCCCTCTGTGCCCGCCAAATATGAAACTCCCCTGTTGAAATGGGAATGAAAACATAGTATTTACAAGGCATGTTTACAAGGCGCTGGTATGATTAGCCATGAGGCGTGAATAATTAAGTTCTCATTTGCATTAATTAGCGAGAATGTCTATTTTGCAGAGCGTTCAGAAAGGTTCTGTTGGTGAATTAATTGGTGATGTAGCAAAGGTTTATGTGGTGAAAATACATAATTAGGCATTGGACAGGCTGCTATGCTGGCTGAATAACACAAACTTTATATCAAACACTCTATTATTGTGAGGGTACAGAAGGCGGTTGAGGGAAAGTTAGTTCCCTGCTCTGAAATTAGGGTGGGGGTGGCGACCCGGATTGCCGGAGTCATTAACCCTGGCGAGAGACTCTTTACATACATATTAATAAACACTTGAAGATAAGCAAAAATGGGTTTAAACAAAACGGGAAATAATTAATAAAAAAAATTCTGAGAAACACTAACACTATTTTTGATCACACGCTTGGAAAGTCTGCGGGCGAAAATCCAACACAGATCGGAGAATTCGCGCAGGCAGCGGAGATGGCCTCTGGTCTTGGCGCATGGCAAGGAGTATATGGTAGCGTCGACTTCCTACCTTGTGATGTAAGGTGACGTGCAAGCGGCAACAAGGGCTTTTAGTCACGCCTGATAACGTCAATCGCCCCCTCCCAGCAGAGCCCTTTTAACCAGGCATGTGTTATCCCTCAGCAATTGCAGGCGGTGTGCTGCTTTGGGCACCGCCTCATGTTGTAGGGGTGACTGGAGTCATCTGGCGTTCAGCGTTGTGGTGTGAGCAGCACTAGAGGGCGCTTCCTGGCCGTGCAGGTGTAGCAACATGGCCATTCTGGCAGCCGGTGGCGGCATTGAGGACGGCGTGCCGGCACGTCGTCGGCATCTCAGGGCGGATCATGACACGTCCACCACAAGCCTGCGTCCACTGGCGGGTGCGATAGTTCGTCGCTGCTTGGCGGTGGTGTCAGGGTCTGCGTGCCGATGTGGCCCATGTTGACAAAAGTCAATGTCAGGCACCTCGCCGCTGGTTGAAGTGAAGGTTCCTTGTCGTCGTGAACCTACAGGGCTCGTGCGCTGACGGTTGTGGGTGGGTGTAGCGTAGGCAGTGTCCCTTTGGTTGTCCAGGTGGGTCCGGGGGTCCCAGGTTCCATCATCTTCATGGACCACCGTTGAGAAACACATGTGCGGGGTGCCACTGGGTTCTGACGGAGGTGAAGGCTGCAAGGGCGATGCTGGTTCCACCTCCGAGGTTCCCTGTCTTTCCGACGCCCATTGGGTCGCGTATTCTGTGACGCCCTAGGGTCCTCTGTAGTAATCCTCTGATCCCTGTCTGGCGTTTCGGCGCTGGGCGTCAGTGGTATGGCTGGTGAGTCATCAGTAGGCGTTGACAGTCATGCGACCTCGCCTCCCTTCTGGTTCATGGATGGCATCTCCCCCCAGGTCTCACTGGTGGCGGGTCCGCTTCTTTCAGGCATTCGGGTCGTTCGCTGGCAAGGGGGCCGGTGGTGAGCACCTCTGGTGGCTCGCCGATCGCCCAATGCGATTTCCAGACTCTCCGTTGCCCCATTTGGATGGCATAGCCCCCCCTCCTACATCCCTCAGGATGTGATGGGGTACGCTCCAATTCGGGGCCAGTCCTGCACAAGTTTTTCGAATTTGCGGACTGTGGATGTTCCTTCACATAAACCTGTTGTACCGGCTCCAGGTGTTGAGGTGGTCGGGTAGAGGTTGGTATCCAGGTGGTCACAGATGCTGCGTGTTGTGTGCATACTTGGTCACATGTCCTAGCTTGTTGTACCTCCCGATCTGGGACTGCCTCCCAATCAGCCATCGGGTGCGCCAACTCGCAGGGTCGTGCCATGTTCCGTCCTTGAAGGATTTCGGCTGGGGATTTTCCCGTTGCAGCGTTTGCTCTGGTCCGAAGACAGAAGAGGGCAGCGGGGACGTATTACGGCCAAGTGGTATGTTTCTTGCTGACGCGCATTCGCAACTGAATTTTTAGGTAATGGTTTCGGCGCTCAGTGGGGTTGGCGCGGGGGTGGTAGTACGCCGTGGTGTGATGTGTGACCCGCCATTGATCACAAATATTCTGCCAGCAGTGACCAGTGAACTGGCTGCCGTTGTCAGACAGGAGCACCCTGGAGAAACCCCACCGAGGGAAGAACTCCGCTTCTAGCACCTTCGCTATGACGTCTGCCCTAGCGCTGCCGACGGCATAAGCCTCCGTCCACCTGGAGAAGGTGTCGATAACAACCATGATGAACCGTTTCCTTTGGGCGCTGCGTGGATAGAGAGAGTCCCATGAGGTTGAGGGCTACCTCAACAAAGGGCTCCTTGGCCAGCTGAGGTCTCTGTTGTTGCTCCCCATTAGGTCTGCGGGCTTTGTAGGTGTTACAGATTTGGCAAGCGCTCACATAACGTCTGACAGCGTTGGTCATCCCTGGCCAGTGATAGTGGTGAGAGAGACTTTGGCGCATCTGGTTGGCACCTGGGTGTCCAGCCAAACAGTCTTCATGGGCGTAGCTGAGGAGAGGCAGGCGTGTTTGTTGGAGCACGTAGATTTTCAATACCGCGTAACTTCCGGTTCGGCGGATCTCCAGCCGACTGTCAACCACTCTCCAGTTGTCAAGGTGTAGCTGTGCACATTCGTCCTTGCGCCTCTGGCTTTCAGGATCGTGCTGTTGCACCTCTAGCACCAGTGCGTCCAGTTGCGCAACACTCGGCGGTGTCACCAGGGTTGTAGGCATGCTTAGTTGGTTAAGGCGGGGTGCACACGTGTTGGCAGAAAATTTTCGCTTGTTGACACGTGACAACATTTCCTCCTAGTCCTCCAGGTCGTGTGTGCACATCTCCGCGCTTGGCGGACGTGAGAGGGAATCAGTGAGCTCGTTCTTGTTACCCGGGACGTGTTCTACAGTAAAGTCAAAGCCCTGCAATAACATGGACCATCTGGTAAGTTTGCTCCGTGCTTCGTGCATCGTTAATATCCATAAAAGGCTACAGTTGTTGGTTCTAAGAGTAAAACTGTAAGTATGGGCGATAACGCTTTAATGCCCACACTATCGTAAGGCACTTTCTTTCATTTACGTCGTACTGGTGGTCGGCGGAGCCGAATTTTTCGCTCCCATAATCAATGAGGCATTGTTCCCCCCTTCTCGTCCAGCTGGTACAGGACAGCTCCCAGCCCTTCCTGACTTGCGTCAGTTTGAAAGTAAAGGTGTCGCGTGGCGTCATGAGGGGATAGGCGTTGACACTCGCGAAAGGCGGCCTTTGTGGCTTTGAAAGCGTTCTCGGTTTCGTCAGTCCACCAGAACTTTATTTGAACGTCAGTCCACCAGAACTTTATTTGAGTGGAGAGCAGTGCAGTTGGTGCTGTTACAGTGGCAAAGCACATACTGGCAGAGCCATTTGATTAAACCAAAGAACTTGCGCAGCTGTTTGCGTGTGCACAGGGCCTCCCACTCGTCAATTATGTGCAGCTGGTCTGCACTAGGACAGTTGCCCTCGCAACCACTACGTGCCCTAGAAATTCCAGAGTGGTTTTGCCAATGTGGCAATTCTGGTTTGCGCACGTGAGTCACGCGATCGCAAAACGTTCCAGCAGAAGTGCCAGGTGAGTCAGATGTTTATCCCAGCTATTAGGCCATACTATGATGTCGTCCAGGTACGCAGTGGCAAACTTGCTGATGTACCTGTCTAGCATGTGGACCAACATGGATTGGAAAGTTGCGGGTGAGCACTTTAGCCCAAAAGTTATTGCGCAAAATTGATTTCTCCTACCATCGAGGGTTGTGAAAGCGGTTTTGTGGCAGTCTCTAGAGGCTAATGGTACTTGCCAATAAATGAAGCGCAGGTCAAAAGAGGACATAACCGTTGCACTACCAAGTAAGCTGAGGGCGCTGTGAATGTTCATGACAGGTGGTGGGGAATTCTGGGTAGTTAGGTTCAGCGGGCGTAGATCGACGCAGAAACGCCAAGAACCGTCTTTCTTGGAGGCTAACGTGATTGCTGAATTATAATTACTTTCCGATGGTTCGATCACACCGTAACACAACATCTCACTAACCTGTTAATTAATGATGCTCCTCTGGTAGGGCGAGTAGTCTCGTGGTGACCTGTAGACTGATTCACTGTGGCTGGTAGGTATGCGATGTTCTTTGACGTTCATGCCTCGGAGTGGGTCACCACAAGTGAAGACGTCTAAACTTTCTGTGAGGATGTCCTGGACGGCGTCGTGATGCTGTAGCGGCACTGCGCGGTCGAAGTCGTTGAGTCTTGGCAGCGCTGACACAGTTGGTTGGTGATATCCAAAATGATATGTTGTCTTGCGTTGAACACGTCCAAAATGGATTCGGTCGAGTGGGAGTTCAATTACAACATTGTGTTCCAGTATCCATGGTACTCCGAGGATCAAATCCTCGTGGAGGTCGTTCACTATTGTCACTGGCACTCACATCTCCGTCTCCCTAACTGTCACTAACACTGTCGTGATGCCGGATATTCGGTTTGTTGCGTCATTCGTGGCTAGCTGCACGTGGTGACCTGCATTGCGCTGGTCTGGATGTACTGCATTGGGGCTCACAAAGTTCTGAGAAGCGGCGGTATCGATTAAGGCGACTGTCTGTTTTTTGTTTAGTGAAACTGGGATGCGTAGTAAGCTGTCGATATTCGTAGTTATTTGGCCGAAATGTGACACTGGAGATTTTGAGGTTAGGGCAGCTCGGTTTGTTGTGGGGGTTGGGTTAAGGGCTCCGCCTACCTTATCTGCCCGTTTCCCTGTTTGAAGGTGTTTCCCTCTTGTCGTTTCGGACACTGGGCGTGCCAGTGAATTTGTCGGCCAGGACAGTATATGCACGGGCCGGGTGGTGGTGGCTCGCTGTGGCTTGTGCCATCGTTGCACGGCTGATGGCTATCAGCTGTGTTCATGCGCCCTACCCCGTCCGGTGTGCACTTCGGGTCGGTCTTGCGTGCCCCGACTTGACGATTGTCGGTGCCCTGGGATTGTTGGTGCGTTATGCACATCTGGTCACGTTTGCGTAACACTCGCGTCCTGCGTGATTCCGGTGGCTGTGCGGACGAAACCGTCGAAGCCAATGTATATCGCGGGCCTGATGGCTGTGCGATACTCCGGGAGGACCGTCTGGAGCACTGACTCTAAAGCGTCGGCGGCTGGTATGTGCGCAAAGAAGCGCGTTAGCAAGTTCACTTTGTGGTGTACGAATGTTCCTAGGTCCTCCCCTGTCCCTCGGTATTCATTAAAGATACTTAATTGGGTTTTCAACGTTGCTAATGTACTCGTGTACCGAGCTGAGAACCGTTTCACAAATTGTTCCCAGGTCATCCGATATTCGACGTTCGACCGCCACCAAGAGTAGGCGTCACCAGACAGCTGTCAGCCTACCACACTTGGACACTCCTGAAGTGGGACCTCGTACCTACTGAGTCTCTCAACACACGATTCGAGGAAAGTGCGCAGGTCTTCAGTACCGAGACCGTTGATGGTTGGTAGGCTCTGGAACCTCGGTGGTGTAACAGGTGTCATGTCATATTATGAAGTCGCACGCGGGAGTCACGGAACAGTAAGTATGGTGACGCAATCTGAAGGTCTACTTGCGGCGGCTGAAGGTCTACTTGCGGCGGCGGTGGTGGCATTAACACCGATGGTTTTGATGTTGACAATAAGTACCGTTTTGGCTGTCCGGATGCGAAGGACGTTACTGTATTTGTGCTGTGTGCACAACTGCGGCACTGGAATTGTCCCCATTCGAAGTCAGCCCACTCGCGGGTCATCATACACGTGCGGTGATATTGCAGCGCACACGCGTAGCATCATTCCGTTATCCCTCCGGTGCTGTCATATTCCGTAGCGTCGCACTCCACTGTTTCACAAGTGTTACGTTTGAGGACGAAGTCCGCAGGTGTGTGCAGGTCGACTTGTCCTAGGTCTTGCGCGAGCATGCACTGAGTGCATCGGAATTGTCTGTCCCGACTTAGCAACTGCTCAGTGATGCACAGTTATGCGATCTAAAAATCCATACCGCACAGCGTACAGGATGCCTGTTCCCTCGCATGCACTGCGCTCATCGAGCATAGAAGTGTTGAGAGGTAATACCGGTAAGCAGCTACAAATATTACAGGTCTGGTGCTCTTATGTTGCAGCAACACAGGCACTCCTCGGCTGTCCATACCTCCAGTGTAGGCCGTTACCATACGTGGGGGCACAGCACAGCTGCGCAGATATCTTCGCGGAAGATGCGGCTCACCTGCTTGTACGTTGCCTCGGCGGCTAGAGGCTGGGCGGACGCCCGGGGGGTGGAGCTGTCTGTAGGAGCGTCGTGCTGCTCCACTTGGACGTGGGGCTGCCGGGTATTGGTGGCGACGGCGGGCCCGAACTTGGCCGAATGCATTACAAATCGTAAAGAATACTCACCAATGCATAGTAAACACAAGATCATTGTATTGTACTAGAGGATGAGCTTGATACAAAAATTGATTGGGCCAGCGACAAGAAGCCTCGCTGAGGCCGAAGCACCAATTAAGACGTGGTGGTAATTGTTATGTTAAAATAATTTCAAAAGTACGAAATAAAGCGGGGGCACGAGTCTTCCCCGAGTCGGTGCTTCAATACTAATCTTCAAAGATAATACTTTCAAACCAATCTTCTGTACTGTACCTATCATAGCTCAGCCATACAGACCTTTATTACACTCACACACACACACACATGCAGAGCTAGTTCATACCTGATCAAAACTACAGACAGAGAGACAGAGACACACACCCACAGACACACACACAGACACACACACTCTTTCTCTCCTACCTCTCTTATGTTAAATAGTCATCAGTAAAATTTATGCTAGGAAAAAAAACATTTTCATATCTCCATCTAAACCGAAAAAAAATTGTAGGTATTCGTTTACACTTAAGTAACATATAATCTCCAATAAAGTAAAATCATCGAGTTGCGTCTATTTATACCATCTTGTCACCTTACCTTATTCTCTTGACAGCTAATATACAATCAAGTTAGTGCTAGTTCTAAATATTTCATAAAAACTATCACTTATATTGTACCATTAGTACAGCACTCCAGACTGCGCAGCACTTATGATTTTCAGAAAATTCTATACTAAATTCTTTCTCCTATACAGAATAGGTATTAACCAAACTACATATTTTTGTGATTATAACTTACGACAAGACATCATACGTTTATTTGAGTCGTTACCTTCGTAAGCGAACAGGTAGCTAGCTACCTAAAAAAATTCATCTTGTAAGATGGTCTCAAATATGGTGCTCTGTAACTCAAGTTATCTGCGCCGTTTCATTTCATACCTATGCAGACACCATTCGTTTTCAGCATACTCACAACACGATAACTAATAAACTCTCTAATAAACTTCATGTTCATCTGTCAGTTACATTATAGTGAAAAATATTTCAGGTACGTTCATTATACCTATACTCTAAATACTGGCTAAATATGGAAAACTCATCACAAGAACCAACTTCAAGACAAAGAAGAAGAATAAAAACAATATCAGCTTGTCACTACTTCCTTTATCAAGCCTAAACCTTCAATATTATACATTTTGTAACATATTAATTTAAATAAACCAGTTTCAGTCATATTTATCGGTAAAATTTTAGTTATTTTAAACATTCAAAACTGAGTCCCACATTATAACAAAATACAGCTTGCTTTGAATTTTTGTATTTAAATTATTATCCTATCATGTACAGTATAGTCTTATTCGAACAGGTAACTAAACCTTTCCGAAGAAACTTACATCTGACATTTTCTATGTAAATCACTCTAGTGTCAGTACTTTTCTCCAGAGCAATTAAATGATTTACAGGAAACTAAATTATCAACCCAGGAGTCATTTGACATGATGTGAGTAAGGAGCAGCATTGGAATGAAAGGGCGGTGATAACAAGAGGCCTCTGAGAAAACCTGCTGATCAACTGTTTTGTCCCTCATTATGCATGTATGCGAAAATTCGGGGAGGCAAATGGTCTGACCATTCGGCCACCATGGCACCCTAACGGCGAGTAGCAGAATAAGGTTATGATTAGAGCCTATCAACAGTGCTGTTTAAGACGTCAAGCACCATTGCTGTCCAGCTTCTGGGTTGATACATGAGATTCATTGAACTAGCTAGCATAGAATGATTGGTGGTATTTAAGCACTGTCTATGTAAAAAGGAGGTCAGTTAGTCGATAGACGTGCTGGAAAGCAGATCAACATCTTTATTTATGGATACTTACTGTGTAAAACTATAACGTTAAGAAGATGGTAATAGAAACTGAAGACTTATCATCAGTATCAGCAGCTACCATTCACCCAGGAGTGATCTCTGGAATTCAGGTGCTTACTTCGCCGAAACAGTGTTGCTACTGTGAGAATACTTTAAATACAAACTCGAATGCTCGTCGCCATGAACAAAGTCACTGTATGTTTAGTGTATCATACAAGATTTACCTTTGTGATAGCTGCAATGAAGTGTGTACTCGCAACGATAACTTGGTCAGACACAGAAAAACATGCAAAGGAAATGTATCTCGCTCATCTGGATGTGAATGCAAGTATTGTGGCAAGCTGTACGCTCAATTTGGTGCTGAATGCATCCATGAAAACAGTATCTGCAAGTTCGGTATTGCCTAAAAGACTTGCTCATGTGATACCGGTAGTGCAGTGTATGCGAATAAACAAGGATTAAACGCTCACATCAGAAACTGCACTTTAAAAGTCACAACATAGTTTGTTTATTGATTGTGAATGCATAATATGATTGAGATACAATTATTTTGTATGATTTCTTCATGACTGAAATAAAATTGTAATTTATCAGTCGAATGACTCCAGGGTTGATAATTTATTTTCCCAAATAACATTTAATTACTCTAGAGTGATTTACGTTGAAAAAAATAAGATGTAATTTTTTTGGAAAGAATAGTTGAACTATACATAAAAATACACTTGATCATTAATAATAAAACGAAGTTTATAAACTTTCAATGCAGACGATCCGAATAGCAATTACGAGCAGAGAGAAGTAACCTATACAGGAGTTTCACTCTACATTAACCAATCGAGAAGCGGTGTTGTACAACATCTATGAGCCCAGGACATGAATATTTTATTTTTTTATTTAAATTTTATTTTTATGACGTTCTGGTCTACATTCCGGGAAGTTCTGGGCTCAAATTCCGTTAAATGCTGCATGCGAGCGTTCAATTTTGACACACAAAAACTACAAGGCAGATAGAATTAGTGCAATTTACATGTAGCCGTTTAAAAATGGTAAAATGGATTATGCAGTTCACTTTCCACTTAGGTCCGTAGACAATATCAGCTCACATATATCATCTCACTAATTTCCAGGTTGGGGCACTAAATACGTTTTCGCGAAATCTTTTCCCAGTAAAACTTTCTAATGACATTATACGTCAACTGAATATTTTGAAAATATGTAATTAAGGGTATCGTCACCAATTGTGTGCAGGGTTAGTAGACGTTTTTCATTCGACTAACCGCTTACCTTTAGGTATCTGTATTCACCCCATAACGTAAAATTTTCAGAGCTATAAATAAGGCCCAGGCGAAGTCATTGTTAGTGGCAGGGACATACTTAAAACTACTTTTCGTGTGGACAGGTATAGCTAATTATCCTGCGGCAGATTTAGTTTAACTAGCCGCTTGGACATTTTAACAATTGATGATTGGAAGTATCAATCTTGTGTACAAAGAGATTTTTTAGTAAAGTAAATATTATCAGTTATGAATAAAGCAAAGCCGCGGGGACTGCTAGTCAAATACAAAGATACAAAGTTCTGGGTTTGATATAGGTAGAGATATGAATTTTCGCGAAAAGATTTTTGCAGCGCTTTGTTTCAGTGCCTTACGTGCGCACCTGCATCTCAACTTTGTGGTCAGTGATTGGATGCCGTAACACCCAGTGTCTTGAGGTTAAACCAGCAAATCACAGACGTGATGTGTCGCAGTTATCCGTGTACTGATTGGCACAGTCAAATGAATAACAACTTTGCACAAAATACTCTTGTCAATAACCATGAAGTTGAGCTGCAGGTGTGAACGTAAGAAATTTAAACATAGTGGGGCACAAATATTTTCACCAAAAATTCCTTGCCCTAGATATAGGTTTATTCACACAATTATTTACTTAAACAAATTTTATGTAAAAAATTATATTTAAGCCAATGGTATATACTGTATAGTGTTTAAGTACGAAAAAATGCTTAAAATGCTTAAAAACAGTGCCATTTTGCATCTTTTAATCCTAATTTACCCGGGAGAAAAACTCCAGACCCTCTTCTTTATACCTGGGGGTCAGTGTCCACCCCTGATGTGAATACAATTTTGTTACTCCAACCTTTCAATACTACAGGCGTCCCTGTGCCTATTCGTGATGGTTTATGCGCAGAAGATATTTAGGTTACGAAATTCCCAGATTTATACATGGTTGAGACGATACTGAAGCGACATAATAGACAAGCATATGTGTGGTGGCTCTGGAACTCCAGGCCAGATGATGTTTGGATCGAGGAAGTAGAATTTAAAAGTAATATATGTGTTACTTATTTAATGAATAATCATGACTGAGAATTATTTTTGAAATACAATCTTGCAACTGTAAACTTTACGTGTAGTAACACAAGTCGACCCTTGTTCCTGTCTTGTTGGTAATTATGCTAAACGTTGCATTAAAAATAGTAACATACTAATCAATTTGTAGAAATAAGTAAATTAACAAAAATATTTAGATGATAAATACACGAACTTCAGGATAAAAGCTTTGGTTTGTGTTTGTATTTAAAAATAACCAACCATCTATAAAAAACAGAATATGCATTATGGAATAAATCTATTTACCAAGGCACCTATGGCGACCAATGCATTGAGAAAATTTGTAAACACACACGATTAAAACCGTATCCGCTGCTAAAGTCGTCTGCAGTGAAATTTCTACTGCACAGACATATTGGATCTAAACAATCCGTTTTTATGCAATAGTTATGGGAAATAACATGTAAAACTGCTATCTCTCAGTTTGTGTTGTTCAATTTGTACCACTACAATAAACTATATTAAAGAATGGCTAAATCGCACTCTGAGAGGATCACGTAATATTATTTGCATTTTATAAAGTAAATACGCCGCACAATGACCTGGATTCTGTAATCAGGGTGCAAAAAATCCACCTGATCTTATCATTTGTAATTTTGAAGTAAAATTTGACACAACATTGCAACTTGTGTTAAAAAAAAAAAACCATGTGTGTCGTAATTTACAAATGATGAAGGGGTACGTAGGTAGGGGGTGATGGTAGTGGTGTTATGAAATATCTATGGCCTACACGCCCTTAAGAAACAGATCATGATAGGCCGCAGTTACACGGGCCACTAAAATAGTTCACTTAAAACATGTTTAGCCTTACGTACGATTTCACGTTGTCAGAAGTATATTTCTGAACGTTGCTACTTCCTATTCAAATTAAACAGAATGTAAAAATATATCAGATCGACATCACTTCCTATTCATAGCTGTGATTGGCTTAGTGACAGCGTAAAATAACAAGGTTACAGTTTCAAATTAATCGTACATTGGTTATGTAATTGAATCAGTCATTTGAGATACCCCTCATGTCACTTTCAAGAAATTGCTGTTCGATAATTTATTACTAGAGACCAGATAAATTCGCGTTTTCTTTTAGGCGCAAGCTAGAGTTCTAGCAACTATACATCTGTATCACGTTCACAGTTGGTTGTTGACTAGCTCGACGTTTCCTGGAAGTAGCTGAGCCAATAGCAGAATACAGGCCCATATCACTGTGTCAGCGAGCAGCTAATAAACAGCTGCTGCCTACACGATTTCACAAATATTCATGGAAGCTAGCCTACGGGTCAGTGAACCTGCTAATTTTTCCGAACTCTATTTATTACTGAAAATGTATACTTATATGAACCTTCCAAATAACCTATCTTTGTTTAAAAAGATTTGGTGCACATTTTACTTCTATCCTGAACGGTTTAAATTCACAGTTTTAAGAGTAAATGTGCATAAACCTACATTGTGAAAAATGTGATATGTGGGGTTTCTCAAATGACCGATTCAATTATCGGATTAATTGTCTGTATTTTAAGCAACTGCAGATATCGATATACATTTCGAGAGAGGTTACTGTTTCAGTGCGCTGTATAGCTTTATTTATGTTAACGTGTATTATATAAAACGGTGACATATAAATAATAATTTTACACAGAATGAATTGCTATATCGCCACTTAGTGAATGTGTAAATTTACACAACATAATGGGGCTAGAAAAACACGTGCACAGCTCTTGAAACATACACCATGATATGTTAATCTGCACTGAATACATTTGTGCAAATTTACACTAAGTGTACGTGGTAGCTACGGTTCCACAAATATCAGTGCAATTGTACACCTACAATGAAGTCATAATTGTACACCCAATGTGTCAATTGAGGAATATCCTAGCAACAGTGTAAAAAAAAACAACTCACTGTAATACTTTTTATGAATTATTTCTGTTCAAAATACACGTACTCCACTAGCTGTAATAAATTGTATTCGTCAGTGTAATTATACAAGCTCTAAAATAATCCATAAAAATAGTTTTTTTCTCAAGTAGTTACCGAGAGAACATCTTAATGTCGTTATTGCTTGCATATTCGATAGCGAGTATTGCATTTAACGTTGATGAAAATTTCCCGAATACTATGATATTCAAGCCCACGACCCTACCCCAGGAATTGTTCTCAATGGACCCCTCAAGTGAATTTCAATGAGAACATCCACACTACGTGCATATAAAAAGAAATCGATGTGTGTTGAAATTTGTTAATTTGAAATCGATTTGAGGTAACTATAGCTACTTCAAGTTCGCTCTTTTAAAACGCCCGCGGAAACGTGCAGTGACGTCACAAGTCTTAGTACATACGGAGACTTGGAAAGCTAGTTGACTGCTGTCGCACTCCGGCGGAATGCCAGACTACGCTTGGTCAATAAAAATCGATTTTTAAGTCTGTTACGGTGGTTCGTTTGAATATATTTATTCACATTTTTTATTTTATTTGCGGCTTTCAGGCGCAGTTAAGGCATATTACCTTGTCTTCCACTGGACCTATTACATCTGTTTACTGTTTTAGAAACATAACCATGCATTAAAAATTAAAATTATTAAAATACATAAACACTTAAAACTAATGAGAACAAAACAACACAAGTTACCCCTACATACAATACGCAATATGTCTCAAATAGTGGTGGTAATAACTAAAACTTAAAGGGTTAATTGACAAGTAACGGTAAAAAGATCGGGGGCAGATGAGAAGGAAGTGGAGGACGGGTTCTCATTCACACACGCACACAAACATACATTAAATTACACACGTATACTCTCTTCAACAAATTCACATGTACACACACAGGCACACGCGCATAAATGTGCTCACTGAAGCACGTACACATATACAATTAAATTCAATTTACGAACTACTTATCCTGCGCATCTAGCTCACTGGGGCGAGTAAGATAGTATTTATTGATTACTTTCTTGAAGGTATAAAAAACTTTTTATGTTCCTGTGTTTCAATTGCAAACTGTTCCAAGACTTTGATACAGTAGTAGTGAAGGATAGGGAGTAAAATTGAGTTTTATGTTGTCATCTGAAGTAGCTGAAAAACCGATGGAAAAATTATTTATTGATTTTGTTGGTCCCTTTCCTAGAAGTAAAATGGGAAACAATATGTTGCTAGTGTGTGTTGATGCTTTTTCCAAATTTGTATGGTTAGTACCACTTCGAAAGGCTGATGCCTTATCTACTGTCAGAGATCTTAAATCCCATGTATTTAAAAATTTTGGAATTCCACTTTCTATTGTGTCCGATAATGGTCCACAGTTTATTTCAAGAATTTTTAAAAATATGTGTTTTTCCCACGGCATTCGCCACATTACTTTGTCACCTTACAACCCACCTCCTTCGCATGCGGAGCGTTTCAATCGAAACCTTCGTTCAGCCCTAATTGCTTTTCATGCGATGGACCAAACCAACTGGGACAAACATCTTTCATGGTTACAAATGGCATTCAATTTTGCCAAACATGAATCTCATAAAAACACTCCTTTTAATCTGTTGTTCACATTTTCACCAAATAATCCTTTATCCAATTTGTGGCAACTTAATGACTTGTTACCCAAGGATCCGACAAACATACGCAAAAGTTTGGGCAGCAGCCCTCAAGAATCTTAAAAGTGCTCATTTCAAAAGTAGGGCACGTTATAACAAAAATCGTGTTGATAATCCTTTCAAGGTAGGAAACCTTGTTTTGTGCAAAGCACACCCAGTCAGTCGTGTAGTTGACAAGAAAATGGCAAAAATTTCTTACCGTTGGTCAGGACCTTATCAAATCCAACGTTTCCTTACGCCAGTCTCTGTTGCTTTGGCTGACCCCAATTCTGGAGCCTATGTATGTTACTAGAGCTCACATTTCTCATTTGAAGAGATTTTATTCTAGAACTCCAACTATCAACATTTGACCTTTTAACACTGCATTGGAGCTGCAGACCCTATCGGTGTATCCTAAATGTGAATTATTTTAAATTCAGGTTGGTCAACCGATCAAACAAACAAAAATTAGAACTCATATCTTATTCATTGATTTTATACATGTGATCCTGATTTTGTCGATCATGGTCTGATCAACTATTGGTCCAAGTCACTTTTTGGATCAGTTTTGAGATCTCGTGTGTCAAAAATCTGCGGTGGTAATTCTAAGTTTTTGCTTATTATGAATGTTGGATCTTCTTTGTGGAATTTGTGTCATGTATTTAATGTGTTGTATAGCGTAAAATATTTGTACATGTGGTGAATTCTAGCTAATCTAGTTGGAAGATTATATTTGGGGAATTTGGTCTTCATTTTTGTTTCCTTATTGTCTAAGGGAATTTTTGGGTTTTTGCTGTGTTGGGATACTATACTTCTCCAGAGGAAATGAATTTATGTTATTCTTAATTGGGGATGTAAGTCTTGTACTTTTTGGGGATTAGTTCAGCTCATTTCGGGATTCTCTCATGTTGATTTCCGGTGTCTTATGGGTTACTTATCTTATCTTCTGCTGGGAGCCTACCCCAAGTTTATTTTCATCTTATAACCTTCACCTTCTTGGATATCGGTTTTAATGAACTCTATATATGTCTTTTGCTTTAAGTTCCTGTGAGAAATTTGGCAACAATATGGCCGTTTTTTCGTTCACCCTTCTGGCAGTAGCCAGTTACTCCTTGGTTGATGCAGTCACAGTAAATACACTTAATTCAGGTGTTATCTTTGAGAGTGATGAAGACATTATCTTCTCGGACAGTTATTTCTCAGTCGTACTCAATTTTGATCTGTTAGAGTTACATGAGCACTGTACTTGATTGGACTCCATGATTAACTCAGTTTTAGAAGTTCACGAGCATCATCCGGTTTCGGACAGTGAAAACACTTTTGATAAAAATTTTGATTTTGCAATTATCCAATTGGAAGAAAATCTTGAAGCTTTCAAGACAGAAGCTATGTCACTTACTTCTCTTCTTCCCCAGGCAGTGAGACAAAAAAGAGGAATATTAGATTTTGGAGGGAAAATCCTGAAAACGGTTTTTAGAACTTTGGACAATGATGATTTAGAATTTTTGCAACAAAAATTAAATTCTTTGGCTGATGTTCAAGATGGTATTTCCGTGATCTTAGCAAACCATATTGTTTTGATAAAAAACTTGGAAGACAGTGTTATTAATTCTACCAAAGGAATTCAAACTCTTGCTACTAACTATTTAGAACAATATAATGCATTACTCAAACTCTTTAATAAATCTACACATGAAATTTGGGACAAGATTGTAGTTATAAGTTTTCGTTTAGATCTTAGCACTATGTTACTTAGAGTGAGCGAGGCATTGTCTAGTGCTAGACTAGAACGCTTTGATCTGAAGCATGCTATAAAGACCAGTATCTATGGTAAACTAACATTTTGAATCAGATTCAGTACATGATTTCATTACCCTTAAATATTATTGCCTCAGTTATTTTAGAAAATTTGTACTCTTATTATGGTTTTAGTACTGTTCAAGCAGTGATATATAATTCATCCCTCAATATTGTGGTCAATATCCCTTTAGCAAATCAAAATTCCTTTTTCCAAAGGTACCACATCTTCACATTTCCTGTGTTATTTCCAAAGGTAAATAAATACATCTTATTACAATCATCTGAATTTCTAATTGTTAGTCAGGGCAGAAAATATTTTGCTCCTGTGAATTCTAAATTTTTGACTTACTGTAAAACTTATGGACTCACCATTTGCCCTTCTGGCTTCCCATTTTATGATGCTCATGTTAATAATTGTGAATTTAATCTGTTTTCTGGTAAACCATACCTCGATTTTTGTGAAAAATCTATTGTCAATTTAGAATCACCATTCCTATTGAAAAATAATTCACTTTGGATCTTTGCCACCCGAAACCCTATTGATGTCACATTTTTATGCATGACAACTTTGGAATCTGACTCACCTTTTACTCTATCCATATCTGGAAGTGGTTTTATTAGCAACGCTACACATTGTGACTTTGTCAGTCCTTTCTTCAAAACTTTTGGACAAATCCATTCTTCCATTCACCTTGATCAACCTTTACCCTTCTTACATCTACCCAAATTTTCTACTAATTTTACATCTTTGCATTTTTCGACTTTGCAAAATCTCAACTTGAATGATTCTCTCACTACACAACTAAACTGTATGTTATCTTCCCAGCAGAATGGCATCAATTTTCGTGACCTCTTACCTTTTTAACATCCTCATCCCTCTCCACCACCAAACCATCTAGGATTTGTTTCTATTGCTATATCTTGTATTGCTATTATCGGGATATTTGTTTTTGTCTGTTTAAATTTAGGACTTGCGCTCGGGCGCAGGCTCCACAAGCGCCAGCTCAGTGTTCTGAGCATTCTGTAGTTATTCCCTTGCCAGTTGTTTCTAGTGGGAGTAATTAATGTTTTACTTGTTTCTATTACGGTTATAGGTTAAAGTCTTGTTGATCTATGGTGTTACCATGCGGGGCTTACCCCGGGTTCTTGTTTCAGGGGGAAAGCGTGTGCCGTTTGGCACTACTTGTATTTTATTATGTAACTATTTTTAATAGTTATTATTTATTTTATGCTCTGGTTTCAGAGTATATGGCAAAGTGCTTGTAATCAGTTATCTTTACTACTTCTAGTTGCTTTTTTTTGGTAATACACTAATTCACATGTGTTAATGGCCAAAATAAATCTATGTAATATAAAGCAACAATATTTTGTACACTCTGATGTTACTGTCAGTCAATACTTATGCTAATCTTTCTTTATTCATGTAAAGCCTAGCTAATAAAAAACTTAAAATTTTTATGAATTAATTTTATTCAAAGATGGCCTCTTATTTCACTGTATAAATTTTACTCTATAGAGTATTATTGTTACGCTCGGCGATTCGACCTATCAAATCGTTAAGTGAAGCGAACACGTATTCTTATTTGTGGACGAATATGTCTTCGAAGATATCTGTGGTCTTCTTCCTTCTTCTCCGAAACTGCAATCATGGTTGACCGTTTAAAATTCTTGGTGTAGAGTTAGTTTGATTTTCTTATGTCTGTTTAAGACATCCGCCGTTGGCGGTGACCGTGAGGGCGTCACCACGCCATTTTTATGGCTTTCTGATTCCTGATTAATTCGGGAGTTTCCGCGGGGAACTCTTCTCCAATCCTATCGCCTTGTAGTGGGATTTCTCCCGCTCGCCCTCTACTGTCTGCGATGGCTGCGGCAGCTTAATGTCGGTATTTCCAGTTTTTAGTTTTTTTAATGAAGACCACCAACCTTCAAGTAGCATAAACTTTCAAACCAAAAGGTTTTATATTTCACTGGACAATGTAAATTTGAATATTTATATGTTTTAACATGAGAAATTCAGAAGTTTTGGAACTATAACCTACAAAAACAAAATGTGTTTACTTAAGGTGTTGATTACTTAGTCTACTTAATTTTCTTTAATCGGGGATCCCCTAAAACACAAAAAAATACATAAGTAAATTAATAATAATTTTCTTTATTAAATAAGTTCTTACTAAAAAAATGTGAATTATTTTGAACAGATATTTATGTGGTAATACTCAGCATATTTTGTTATTTATTGATGTTTTTTTGTTTCTAGCTCGAAGAGCTTTCAGCCATTAAATAAATGGTTGATCCTATCTATGTTTTCTTATTTTTTTATATCCTTTCATTCTTCTAAAACTAAAGTTAATATATATAAATATATATTGTGAACTAATGCTGTACTGATAACTGATTTCTTAAGGTACTCGGCCTCATGTCTTTAACCTTTTTTACCATCTCAGTCCAAACAAAAACAGATCCACTAGATCTATCCTTTAGGTTTATCTCTCTCTAGAGTGCAGATGGTTGTTGGGGGTATGCCTGTGTTATATCCTCAATTCGTAGCACATCTGGGGATTGAGGGAACCGGAGGGTACAGATCAGCTGAGCTTCATGTGGTGGCCACAGATGGACAGAGAGATAGAACAGTATGTAAAAAGAGTGTGATATATGCCAAAAGTTGCAATCAGAACCCCCAAGGATGAGGGATACGCCATGGGATGAAGAAAAGATCCCCTGGGTGCGGTTGCACGAGGACTTCTTTGGTTCTTTCCAAGGACAGCGATTATTAATTGTTGTAGATTCCTTCTCCACGTGGCTAGAGGTCAGGAACTATCTTCTGAGAGTTCGGCCAATGTAATACAAGAGCTTCGTGATATATTTGTCTGCCATGGCATACCCCAGTGTACGGTGCCGGACAACGGAACTGCTTTAATTTCAAAAAAGAGAGTTTCTCACAAAGAACGGAACTAAGCTCATTCTAACAACAACCATTCCATCATTCCAGCAAGGGGCAAGCAGAAAGGATGGTGCAAACTGTGAAAGGAAAATTTTTAAAAATCCTTGTTGGCGACTGGCAAACAAGGCTAGCACGGATGCTGATTGCTCTACGAATGGTACAGTGGGGGTATCAACAGTCACCGGCAGAATTGCTCATGGGCAGTAAGATGAGAATTGTTTTAAATCTGATAGTACCAGATGCCACAGAAGATCCAAACGCTACAGTAGAGCAAAGCCAGCAAGACACAATCCTGAGATTTAATGTTGGGGATACAGTTTTGCTTCGCAACTACACAGAAGGTAGGAAGTGGGTACAGGTACAATTCAGTCCAAAGATGGGAGTAGACGCTATACGGTGCTAGGTAGCGATGGTCGGGTGTTCAGACGACATGTGGACCAGTTGCTACGCAGTGTCAGCAGCAGACCACAGGGAGAGGCCAGCAACAGTGGCACACCAGGAACTGCCATTGCAGTGCAGAGTATCAGCAGCAGACTACAGGAAAGGCCAGCAACATTGGCACACCAGGAACCACCAGAATGCTGCGAGAGTGAGCCCGCTACTATATCGTCATCTGTTCAGGCGGGTGACGAATCATTTGGGGAAGAATCACCAGAACCCATTAAGGGGTTTCCAGTGTCTGAGCCTAAGGAGATTAAGGAAATTCCAACACGTGGTTCAAGCAGAGCAAAATGGCCACCATTACGATTCAAAGATTTTGTAGTATAAATATCTTAAAGGGGAGGATGTGATATACATAAACTGTGGTGTTGGTATAGGGGTGTATTTTGGGTTAGGTAGACGGTATCGGTTGGCACTAGTGACCATTTGTTGTGGTTTGTTGGAGGGAACAGATGCACAATATAATATGACTGCAAGTCAATGTTAATAAAGGCGTTATTGGACATAACAGAAGTCCTAGTTTGACAACAAGGATATTTTAATGATATTAATTCTTTTTACATTTCCAGCTAATGACACATCAAGAATATTTAGAAAAAATTAAAATAAATCTGCAGTATTCTCATAGCATCATGACGTTATGCATGACAGTTGTTTCTTGGCTGGTCATTTTTAAATTATGTAGCTTACCTCACAAAGTGCCTGTAATCCGCTGGTCAGGGTTGTGTATTGTTGAATGTTGAATATTGTAAATTGTTCAGAGGCTCATTTGACTAGTTGTGTACTACTTGTATGTGTGTACCTGATACAGTTAGTTGAGTTGCCGCCATGTTCGGGTGTGTACAATTGTGTACATCTGAGTGAAGTAATAATCAGCCCGAGAAAACTACACTTCAGGTTTTACTATCTCAAACCTGACAACAAATCTTAACAGAGGTTATGGGCCCAGGAGAGTTTATCGGTGCTGATTAACGATTCGGTTCGGGATGGAAATGTGAATATTGTAAAAATTTTGCATATCTTCCGCGCCGTGAAATCGTCATTGCGTCGAATGCGCCTTAAAGCCTTGAAAATGTTAGAAGGGATAGGAGTCTAAGTCGGGTACTTGACTTTTCCGTTTTGAGTGTTAGTGAAAACCCCGGTCACCGGTGCTTGGCCTCCCAAGTTCGACTTCAAACCTGTCACTCCACTGGCCACGGAGGGGTAGGCCTGGAGAAGGAGGGGAGCGTCTAGTTCTGATGGCTGGCGGTAGGGGCGCTCTTGTCAGCGAGTCGAGTTGAGAGGGGCGCAGGAAGCCGTTGCTCACTCTTCGGTCGGGCGTGAAGGTGCACACAACTTAGTTCAGTGGTCAGTTGACAACGGAATGTGTAGACGTCATGACGGGAGCTGAGTGTACTAATTTGTTCGCCGAGTGTGCGAGAGCACAAAGCAGCCCAGATTTTACTTGTATATTTAATGTCCGTGTGTAAGGCAAGTTCTGGAGGCCTGGTAGGTTTGGTTGAACTACAGTCAGCTGTAGTCGACGTCACAATTACATTCTAGTATGGGTCGCGGTACTTCTGGGTGTTGTCAGAGACTTTAAGGAAGGCCCGCTCATTTATGGCGAACACACTTTTGTGGATTCAGAAAAGGAATGCTGCGTGCGCTAGAGTTCAAGAGGGATCGGTCCATTCAAATTGGTCAAGGGAAATTGTAGTGGATTAATGAGGCATTGTGAGATGCGCTAACTTGAATGAAAACACGGAAGTGGATGAGAGTGAATGTGTGCGATATTCCTTTCGGTAATTACAATGCGTAATTTGGTAATGTTGAATCATAAATTCTTAAAGTGTGAAGAGAATGTAAATTTTTTGTACTCTGTGAATGAAACATTCTTAAGCTTTATTGGATTGTTTTCTTGCTCAAAAATGGTGCAAAATAACCAGATTTCACTAACAGCTATAAGCATATGTTAGCTGATTTCTAGTTTCTTGCTCAGGGTTACTGAATTTTGGAATTAATGAAGTCTGAAGGAAGTTCTGTAATGAAGGCCGTAAGCCTTAATGAGTAAATGGAGCCATAAAAGGGTCAGTAGAAAAGGTCAAAGGCAGAGAAAACTAAGCATCATGGAAATTCCACAAGAAAACCTTGCTGAACTTAGATGATCAATGGGACGTCGTCCAAGGAGCTGTCAAAGCCGAACAGGCAAAAGAAAAATATTGTAAGGCATAGTCAAAGATATCATTGTTAGTTGAACATGACTTAATCCACCACATAGAAAAATGTAAAATGTCGAAGCAGGCTTGGGACACAATCCAGACCCTTTTTGAAGATTCAGGCCTTACCAGGAGGATAAGATTGTTGCGTTCACTAATCTTGACGCACTTGTACAACTGCAGCTAGGTTGAAGAATATGTCAACCAAATCACATCAACTGCTCAACGTCTAAGAGACATCAAGTTTGGCATTTCGGACAAGTGGGTAGGCACTTTGCTGTTAGCCGGCCTGCCAGAAAAGTATAAGGCAATGATTATGGGACTGGAGAGCTCGGGGACTCCAATTACAGCAGACACAATTAAAATCAAAATATTGCAAGATGTCAAATCTAGCTCAAACCAAGCTCAATCTTCAAACATTGATTCAGCCCTCTACAGTAGTCGACCTTCCAGCTCGCACTCGCGCCAAAATGACAACAGGAATCCTAATCTCAATGGTAAGCAAAACAAACAACTCTGCAGATGCTACAATTGCAATTGCATGAGACATTTTGCCGCACAGTGTCGCAGTAAAGGGAAAGTAGTGATGGAAAATCTAGTGAAAAAAGAAGGAATGCCTTTTTAGCATGTATGCTTTCTAAGGAAAACAGTGATGAGAGTGTGTGGTTCTTGGATTCATGTGCATCTGTGCATTTGACGAAAGACAAGTAGGATGATCCTTTATCAGAATCCATGGTCGAGATACTGACAGCAAAGAACGACCCCCTTCCCACCGAATCCCTGGGAATGTTGAAATCAAGTTGTCAGTGAACAATGATGTCAGTGTCGTCACAGCCCATTATGTTCACCATGCACTGAGCGTAGCGGTAAATCTTTTTTCGGTTAAGTCAAATTACCAGTAAAGGGAACACTGTAATCTTTGACAGTGATGGTGGGAAGATTACAGATGCAAATAATGAACTTATAGCATATGCAACATTAAAAAATTGTGTCTATCAGTTGGATACATCTCTGTCTGCCGGTACACACAGAGTATATACTGTCACCAGCAGTGAAGATTTGTAGCATCGCAGATTAGGCGACTTGAACAGAAAAAGCATGAATTTGCTGAAAGGGATGGCTAATGGGGTTCAGAATCTGCAGACGAGTAATGATCTAAGTGAAGTTTGTGTAAAGGTTAAGCAAACTCGCCTGCCATTTACATGAAGCACATTTAGGGCAAAGAACCTCTAGAATTGGTGCATGTAGACCTGTGTGGCCCCATGAAATCGGAGGGGGGAAAAATTTCTTTGCACTAGTTAAAAGATTTTTCCAGGTACACTCATGTGTATTTCTTGGCTTCAAAGGACCAGGTTTGTGATGTGTTTAAGGAACATTGTGCACTTGTAGAAAACCAGACCGGTAATAAGATCAAGATCATGCGCTCTGACAATGGGACAGAGTTTGTCAACTATGAGTTCTCAGGCTTCATGAAAAAGAAGGGCATTAGGCATCAGCGTACGGTGAGGGCGTCACCGCAACAAAACGGCGTCGCAGAGTGTGCCCATCAGAAAATTGTCGAGAAAGCACGGTGCCTCCTGCAAGATGTGCAAGATGCGGGACTGCCGAAAGTGTATTGGGCTAAAGCAGTATCAACAGCTGTCCACCTCAACAACAGATGCCCAACCGCAGCCCTCGAGGGCAAGACTCCATTTGAGCCATGGTACTCGAGACAGCTAAATCTTGGTTACCTGAAGATTTTTGGTTATGAAGCCTTGGCTCGAATACCGAAAGAAAGGAGAAAGAAGTGGGACCCACGATCTGAAAAGTTAACATTCATAAGCTACTGTGATGACACCAAGGGGTATTGCCTCATGAACCCCACCACCAAGACAGTCACCATCAGCAAAGATGTTGTTATTCTTGAAGATAAGTTGATCTCAGCACCATAATCTAAGATATACCTACGAGAAGACACTCCACTGTTGCAGGTATTTGATCGAGATGAAGGAACGTCGCTAACTGCAGAGAAGAACGAAGAAAATGTTACCTCAACTGTCGATACGGATGAAGAGGAACCTTTCAGTGGTTTTGCTACAGAAGACGAATCAGAAGTGACCGCTAAACCAGAACAGATGTGAAGATCTTGTCACATCCCTAAACCTAGAGTTGACCCAGATTTTGTCTCTTTCTACATTGCGGAGAATGATGAACCACTCAGCTCAGGGGAAGCATTGACAAGTCCTCAAGCTACAGAGTGGAAGAAGGCCATCTATGAAGAGTTAACCTCATTTAAACGCAATGAAACATACGAATGGGCAAACTTACCAAATGGCACAAAGGCATTGAAAACAAAGTGGGTCTTCAAGGAAAAAAAACCCAGACTCCAACGAACCAAAATATAAGGCTCGGCTGGTAGTCAAAGGTTGCGAGAGCAGAAGCCAGGGATAGACTACAAAGAAACCTTTTTCCAGTCATCAAGTACTCTTCACTGAGGTATCTGAATGCATTAGCTGCTAAGGAGGACCTGGAAATAGTGCATATGGATGTTAAGATTGCGTACTTGCACGGTTACCTGGCTGAGGTAATATATGTGCAGCCCCCAGAGGAACTTGAAGGAAGACCTCCCTGCAAAGTTTGGCGCCTGAAGAAGGCCATGTACGGGCTGAAGCAAAGTGGGAGGTGTCGGAACCACCACCTGCACAAGGTTCTCACTGGCATCGGACTGCGGCAGTCTAAAGCAGATCCTAGTATCTACATTGAGCGAACGGACAAGGGCCTTATTGTCTGTGCCATATATGTTGACAATCTCATCATTTTTGCAAATAAACCACAGACGCAGAAGAAAGTACAACGGATGCTGGGATCAGAATTCAACACAAAGGACCTAGGTGAGGTTGGAAATTGCCTAGGCATGAAAATAACCAGAGACAGGGAAAACGGGAAACTCTTCATTGATCAATCTAATTACATTGACAGTATGCTTAAGAAGTTCGGCATGTCAGATTGTAACCCTGTGTCGACTCTGATGGAAGCTGGCATAAATCTTCAAGACCCCTTGAAGAATTTGGTGAAAGGTGACTGTGAAGGTGTTGTGAAATGCAGCGAGAAGGTGCCATACCAGCAAGCTGTTGGTAGCCTCCTGTACCTCTCCCAGATTTCTAGGCCAGACATCTCGTGTGCTGTTAACTGCTTAGCTCAGTTTAACAACAACCCACAAAAATGCTACTGGCTTGCTGTCAAGACGGTATTCAGGTATTTAAAGGGGACCAGGGACCTGAAATTGGAATTTAATAGAAATAGTAACTCTGAATTGCTTAGTTACAGTGATGCAGATTGGGGGATTGAGAATAATGACAGACATTCAATTACAGGGAGCAGCATCAAGTTTATGGGTGGTCTGGTTTCATGGTCCAGTAGGAAGCAAAGAACAATTTTGTTGAGCACTGTTGAAGCAGAATACATGGCTCTTAAGTTCATACATGGCTCTTAAGTTTCACTGTCCAAGAGGTCTTAAAATTTCAGAACATTGTGTAGAGAGCTACTACCTGACCATGAACCCAAGCCATCCATAGTATATTGTGATAATAAGAGAACTATATACTTGGCAAAAAATAATGTGACCAGTCAGAGATCGAAACACATAGACATTCGGTACAACTTTCTCAGAAAACACATACAAAAAGAATCTATAGAGATAAAATATGTTCGGGTGTGTACGCTTGTGCACGTCTGAGTGAAGTAATAATCAGCCCGAGAAAACTACGCTTAACGTTTTACTATCTCAAACCCAACAACAAAACTTAACATGTATTATTAAACAAACTAAAAAATTTATGATATGTTCAATAGCATCTGTTGTAGTAAGCATACCCAAGTCATGCTTGGCTTGTAGAATTCTTTTCTACAGTTTGAGGTGTGAATGCATGTCAAGATCATGTCGTTTTCTTACTTGTCATGAGATAGAGTGTGGTAATTTGCATCACCAGAACTTCAAAACAGTTATCAGACATTGTTTGTGACATACGTATTATTCTTTTTTATAAAATTCTACGTCAATAACTTAAAATCCATTGGTGTAAGAGTTTAGTTGGGCAGGAGCAAGGCCAAAACGGTCTTTCAAGAACCTTCATTTTCCTAAAGTGATTATCGGTAAGTGTACTTTTATTATATTGTACTTAATTAATGTGTGTACATGAGCCCAGGATTGAGTTTGTGTTTAGAACACCCATACCTAGAATAGCACCTTTGAAAAAACCTAATTGTAATATGATTAAACTCTATTAGTTTTGTCAGGAGACATGCAAAAACTAAATTTGCTATAGCTACATATTTCATTACTTGCAACTATACTGAAGATTTGCTGAAGTTTTATTTTCTGGCTGATTTCTCTCTCACTGTTCTTGTGCCTCATGTTAACAATAAAAATGAAGTGCTCAAAATAAAGGAAACAACGTACCACATTCAAAAAGCAAGCAGAGTATGTCGAAACCAATGTCGGTTGGTTAGCTGGTACAAGGGAAGGAGGAAACCACGCCTCTTCTGCCTCCTTCCTCCTCCTGCCAAGAGCGGCCTAGGCCCGGGCACTTGCAACGCTATCCCTTGCGGGCACTAGCTAATCAGCTGCCACTACTGCCACCCACACACGACCAGTTCACATCGTACCTACGCTATGACCCAGTGTCAGTCTCAAGTAAACGTGCGGACACGACTCGTTTTCTACACTTCATTCGTAAGTGGCGAGTAGTCATTGGATGTGACGTGACCGTCCATGGCTGTGTTTATTTACATTTTCTATTCAAATTTACTTCGGGAAAAATTTGAAAGTTTGCGACCTATAATTTTTGTATTACTGCATTGTTGCGGTACTTTGTGAAAACAATGCTGTTGAAAATATCTATTAGCGAACAGGCAAAACAGTTTTCCAGTGATGGGATGGTGAAATCTGAGGATGATTTACTTTGCAGTATTTGCAACAATGCAAAGCCGGTGATGCGAGACATTTGTGCCCCTGATGCCCGCTGATGGCTGTGTGCCGACGCCCTTGTGCTCTCCTTGTCCCACTTGACTGCATGGTTTCGGTTCCCGCCTTCCCCTCTATTCAACCTAGAACTGACGTCCATCGAGTGAAGAGGGGGGTGAGGGGAACGGCGGGCTGGTCGACGACGGGAACGGAGCCAAGTCAGTGTTTGGTCATTAGGAAGCCGAGGCAGGAGCGGCCTGGTCGCTGCTCGGCTGGATGTGTTAATGTGCAAAGACTTCCGCGAAGATTAAGTTGTTCAATACTGGACTGTGACGTTTCCTGGTTTATAGATGGCCGCGCCGTCTCTGAAAGGCATGCATACTGGAATTGCAGAGACATATAAGGCCGGTATTTCGCCGAACTTTTCGGTGACCATTTTCCTTCTAGAAGCAAGGTAAGAAGATTGGATACTTTAGCGATGCGGCGGAATTAGATACTTTACGGCGATGGATTCTCCTCTCGGAAGTGTGGCAGATGCCTAAGTTTTATTTGGAAGCATTAAACCTACGGCATTTTCGTTCGGAGGCCTCCTAAGCATTAAGTACTTGAACTTTTCTGGACAGAGAACTTGTAGGTCTTCCGTCGGGCATTTGGGGTAGTCCTGCTCTACTTTTCGTATTGTGTTGGTAGGATTAAGGCGTTTAGACATTTGAACTATTTGCATCAGTACCCAGTTGGTACTATCAAATTGCCGTCAAATGGACGAAGATGGACATCTAGTTGATTAGTGGATTATTGTTTGTATGATATTGAATGGATTTATTGTGAGTTGTAGGAAAGGGATATTAGGATATTAGTGTAACATCTCGTGTCTGTGTCTTTGATCCTATGTATGTTTTTGATTTTGGAGACTTGGGTTATTGGTATTAAATCATTGAGCATATTAGCATACAACTCAGACATTGTTTATTTGCGTAGTGTCTCACATTCTTCAAGCAAAGGCCTGTGAAATTGCTCGTGAAAACGAAATTTCATTGGTCCTGACATCAGCTAAGCAGACTTGGGAAGGAGGGTGGGTGGGTGGCTAGTGTAGGGTAGGTCTGGCAACGGTGGCAACTTCAGCTTGTATGAGTTCCCACTGACGTCACAGTGCCTGCATTCCAACAGTCCCCCTTCTCGCTCTTGACTCGTTTTCCATCCTCTTGTTTACCGTTACTGGTCTGCAATCATTCCCTCCCTCAGCAGCTTTTCGCCTACCCCTCCTCCATCACTTCCCACATGCTCCATTCTAGAATTCTTCAGTTTTCCCACTGGCTGCCTCTTCCCACATGGCCCGAGCCTCGGTGGACAGCATTCACTGTATCACATTATAAGGCCACGCAATTTTATTTACAATTTGAGAAGTTCAAAATTACCATTCACACTCTATGTGATGACGCAAATATGGTAAACTACAGAAAATAACCTAAGTTTAGGATGATGAGACAAATTTCGCGATATTTTGCACATTCAACTTGAAATTTTTTTTTTTTTTCGCATTTTGATGCCAATTTCAGCGTTATTTTGTTCTATCACGAGTCACCATATAATTATGACCCTAACCATCACTGATTCTCAAATCCAAAATATTTAACCACTGTAATCTCTAAACATACAGAAGCTTAATCTCATAGTTAAGTAATATGTACTCAAACATGTAAAATTATACTGTCAATTATTTTATTAACTTTAAGTTTTCTGTTGACTTCCATGCACAAGTGAGAGCCATGTCAACTATCTGTACTGTGCCATGTGGTCCAACCTTTCCCGCTGGACGCCATTTTGTGGACTCGTTCAGACCGCACAGTTTGAAGCCTCCCGCCAGCGCCTCTCCTTCCTCCCCACCCTGTTCGTGCACCTCGCTGCATGCGCACCTTCCCCTCCCCTCCTCCGCCGCTTCCTTCGTGCCGGCCCATAGCCAGTTGTGTTTCTAGCTTGAACCGAGCCGTACCTGCCTGTTCCTTCGGTATGTTACCGACCATGGTAAGATTACTTCTCGATCTTTTCTTTCCTTTTTCCGTCCTGCCCGATTCGACTTCTACACTTTTCTCTTGTTCAGTGACGGTAACGATTGTTGCGTAAGAATGTCTTGTATCTATTGTATCCTTGAGATCTTATAATATATAGCAGTGTTGATTTCAACTGTTGGTACTTTCTGACCATTGGGTCATGTAGCTGATAATCCGCCTTCCCCTGGCCCTCGATACTTCACGAGTGTTCTCTAGTATGTTATGGTTTAGCGTGAGGTTGGGGTAGTAAGTCCCCTAGTGTGACAATGCTGTGTGACTCTGCTTTGGGTTCGAGTCCCGGGCAGGGGGCGTAAATGCTGGATTTTCAGTGTTTGTTTGGTTTTTATGAGAGTTTTGAATTAGGTTACTGTGTGACGTTTTGATGTTACGGCAGATCGGGGGACCGAGTTTCTAGCCCGTATGAGCTATTTAGAATTGACACAGTATCTAAATGAAGCGGGAGTAGCTTTTCGGGCCGAAGAAATAGTTACTGAGTTACGAATAAAGGCTATAGCTTATGTACGTAATTTAATGGGGATCGGCATCGTGGCCTTGACCAGTGTGTGCCGCCGGCATCGCGTCCTTTGACGGGCGCGCAGTCTACTTTGTTAGGTAGTATATCCCTTGCGCCCAGACTAACAGTTATTGAGCCACGAACGGTTTTAGACTTCTTGTGGAGGTGGATCGCCAGCAAGCGACACAATAAGTCAACTCGTTGTTTTTCCTACAGGCCTTATTGCCTCGAGTAACGGGGATGGCGTTGGATGTTTTGAATGATGTGATAATAAATGTCGGGAGGTATGAGAACTTCAAAGAACGACTGATTGAGTAGGTTGGGTCTTCCCGAGTGTGGAAATCGGTGAAGGCAGACTCTATCAATCAATTTCAGCAGATAGGGGAATATATTCCTTCATTTGTCCAGATGGTGTGTAACAACGCCCGGGCGCTTAATTTGACTCATGACAAGTCAAAGGTGATTAACAGTGTTTTGGACCATTTAAGGACCGAAGTGAAGGCGTTGTGTGCTTTGTTCCCGCGACCGACTACACTGGCCGAGTTTCGTCTTTTGGCCGTGGAGTTACAGCGAGAAGTAGACTTGAATGAGGAGTACCGTCGTGGTGTCGGTGATGTTGCGGCTGATGTCACGGAAAGGGAAAGTGGTACTCGGGAGGTCTGTCATTGGAGGAGTGAAGAATCGGCCCGCGGCCGCCGTGATCGGAGGCCTAAAGATAGTAGTTTGGGAGTTGTAAGGACAGAATTCCATGCTAAGGAGTGGAGTAGTAGTCGGTGTAGCAATTGCGCCAAATTGGGGCACAGAGCTGAGAGGTGTGAAGAAGCGCATGTTGCGAAGGTCGAACGTCGCTGTTTTAGGTGCGGTAAAGTTGGACATTACCGAATCTCGTGTGATTCGGGAAACGAGGGCGCCCACGGGTGTAATGAGGGGATGGCATCACGGGTCAAGATTGGAAATTATTATAGAATGTTATGGTAAAGTTGGCTGGGTCGGTGAATTGTGTTTAGGTTTGGTTGATACTGGTTCATCCCATACGTTTGTGAAATCACCTTTCTTAGTGTATTTGCGGGAAAATAAACCCTCAGTGGTAAAGGGGGAAGTTCAAGACGCGATGGATCTGGCCTGTTTAGCCGACGGACGTGTGATTATGTGTAATTGCGCCGTGCATTTACATATGAAAGTAGGGAGATTTTCGTGGACAAGGAAGTTCTGGATATTTGATGATTTGATTGCCAAAATTGTGTTAGGGTTAGGCTTTTTGGGTGAGACGCAAGCAGTTATTGATGTGGGTAAGGGAGAACTGTACTTCGCCTTCGCCCCTGAAGCGAAAAATCAACTTAAAGAATATAGAAGGAATATGTTTGTGAGCAAAGGTTTGGGCGTTATGTTGCGCGAGGATGTTTGTGGTCAGATGGAGGAGGTGGTGCAGGAGTACTCTGATATCGTAACTCCTAAAATTGGATGTTGAAACGTATTACTTTACTGATTCACGGTCACTAGCGATACGACCGTGCGACAGCAGCATTTCAACTATCCTCCGCCCAAATTACACATTTTCCGGGGTATTATTGATAAATTGTTGAAAGATGGGGTGATCTCGACTTCTAAATCGGACTATGTGTGTCACGTGTTTTTGGTTAAGAAAGGGAATGGCAGAGGCTACCGTTTGATAACCAATATGATGGCCGTCAATAAATTGATTCTAATGGATCCATTTCCAATGCCGACTGTGGAAGTCGCTCTGCAACATTTAGGGCAGGCCAAGGTCTCTTCTCTGTAACATCCCGACAGCCGAAAATATACAGCCTTTTGCACCCCGTGGGCACAGTATGAGTTCAATCGCGTCCCGATGGGCGCGTGTTTTGGAACGCAAGCTTTGTCGCATGTGATAGATCATGTTTTGTCAGATCGTAAATTTAAGTACGTGTTTAATTACATTGACAACATCGTGATATACAGTGAGTCAATGGAGGAGCATGTTGAACATGTTCAGGAAGTGCTTCGGCGTTTGCGACAGGCGGGCTTGACATTTAATCCTTCTAAAGTCACGTAGTGTTCCGATTATGTGCGATATTTGGGATATGAAATTGCAGAAGAGGAAGTTATTCATGGATCCGGCAAAGGTAAAGCCGATCGTTAATTTTCCACGTCCCATTTCCCTCAGGGGTGTTTGTAAATTTGTGGACATGATGAGTTATTACTCGCGATTTATACCTCAGTTCGCGGAAATTAGGGCCCCGTTGAATTTGTTGAAGCGGCGTGGTCAGCTTTTGTTTGGCGTAGTGATCAAGAGCGGGCCTTCAAGCGATTAAAGGCAGAGATGGCCACTAGCCCTGTATTAAATCTTGCCAATTTTGATGCACGGTTTGTTCTTCATGTGGATGCGTCGTCGGAAGCGCTAGGGGCAGCTCTGGGTCAGATGATGAATGGCGGCGCTATGGTCCCTGTGGCCTTCGCGAGCCGGGTGATGACGAACGAGGAGAGGAAACTAAGTGCGTGTGAAAGGAGGTGCTAGCGTGTGTTTATTGGGTGATGCGGTTCACCGATTATCTAGATACTGTTGAGTTTGACCTGTATTCTGACAATCAGGCTGTCACTTGGTTGCCGTCCCACTCTCATGAATTCTGAAAACTAGGTCGTTGGGCTTATCGCCTGACCCAATTTAGGTTTCCGATCCGTCATATTTCGGAGAAGGAGAACGTTGTCGCAGATGCTCTTTCCAGAATGTTTGCAGTCAAAGATTTTTAACCGGATGTGGATGTTCCTGTTGTGTCATGTGGCGCCTTTGTGAGCGCACCTAATTTTTATGTGGGCTTAAGAACTGCCCAAGAACGTGACGAGGAGTGTCGGCAGTGGGAACGTGGGATTGCAAAGGGGGAGGTGCTGCCGTTTGCCATGAAGGATGGGTTATTGTATTATGTGGGTCGGAGCCGCCGTCAGAACCTGTTAGTGGTTCCTCAAGTTTTCCGTGCCGAGGTGTTGACGTATTTCCATTCGTCAGCATTTGGCGTCCATTTAGGCTGTGAACGAACGTATAACAAAATAGCGTCTAGATTTCATTGGATTGGGTTAAGAAAGGATGTCAAGGATTTTGTGAACAAGTGTAAGAATTGCCTAAGAACAAAACCAGCTTGCAATTCTCGCGTGGGTTTGTACTCTGTTGAGGATGTGACCTTTGTGTGGGAAACGGTCCACATTGATGTGTTTGGACCGCTAGTTCGTTTCAGACGGCAGAACGTGTGCGTTTTGATTGTGATGGATGTATTTTCAAAATTTGTATTCCTTCTCCCAATGAGGAACATGACCGCACGAACGATTGTTCGGCATCTGACAGAGAAGGTTTGGAGTGTGGTCGGGGCACTCAACCTGGTGAGTGACAATGCCACCTATTTCGGGTCTAAGGAATTCAATAATATGTGCCACCGTCGGGCGGTAAGACATTATACGAGTAGTCTGTATTATCCTTGTGGTAATACAGTAGAGCGTTTTAACCGCAATCTTAAGATAGCTCTCACTGCCTTGTATAATACCGACCATGCAGCCTGGGACGATGACATGGATTTTGTGACCCTCTGGTTTAATTTGTCTGTTCATGGTGTGACTAAGAACACTCCGGCAAGGGTGTTTTAGGGTCGCGACCTGATACACCCCTTTTGTAACATCTGGGGTGTCCCTTCCCCATCATTGCTGATGTCTGATGGTCAGCTTGAGCTGTTGGCTCAGGAAGTTCCTGGGAATCTGGTGGAAGAGAAACGGCAGGTGCAAGCACGGGTTAACGCCGATCGATTTCCGGCTAATTTTGCTGTGGGAGATGTTATGTATTATTGTTCCTATGTGCAGGCGTCGAAGTTATCGGCAACCACTAGTAAATTGCAGCCACCTTACATAGGGCCACTGAGATTAAGCAAATTGTTGGGGCCTAATACCTTGTTGCTGCAAGACCTTGTTTCAGGTAAAACGGTTCATAAGGCCGCCCCCAACGAAGGAGCGGGCGTGGATTGGCCCTGTAGTGTTTGTGTTGTGGTGGTGTGATTTGTCGTGTGTTAGTGTTTTGTGTGTAGTTGCCGGCGTGTATGTTTATGTTGAGATTCAGTGTTAGTTGGGCTTTTGTGTGTAGGTAGGCGCGCTTAGCTTAGTTTAAGTTAGATTAGTTAGTGTAATTTCCTATTGTTGACTAACATGGTGTGGATGTGAGTGAAAATGGTGTGTGATAGTTAAGTTAGTTAAGTTGTTTAGTATAGTTAGCATAAAGCTGGTGATGTAAGTTGCGCAAGGTACTGATACAGCTGGTAAATGTGATAGCGTGAATGCGTAGTTGATATATATATATATATATATATATATATACACACACACTGATTAGGGTTTAAGAATGTTATTATAATCCCGCTGGAAGAGCGATGTATATAGGGTTACTTTCATTGTAATATCTATGAATACTATTAATAAAGAATAAGGAATGGCCATTCATTTAAATGTGTGTGTTTTTGAATATGAATTGTGTGATTTATAATGTGTTTTTTTTATTATCAGTAGGTAGGAGCTATGTGATACGAAGCATAAAGTATTGTGTGGGTGACAACCTGATTCATTTTATGATTATTGAATGTATAGTGGATCCCCTGTATTTTGAATATTTATTGTCACGAGGAGCATTTTATGTATGTATTTTTGGTATTGAAAGGGTGTATATTAACGGAGGTGCAACAACCTCTCTGGAATGACGTGTGAAGGAATAATCATGCTGTGTTTTTGTGTAACCACTTATATTGTTAACTTCTGTAGTGATTGGTCACTGTTTCAAGAGTGTGTCTGTTTACATGTCACCCGACCTTGCCCTGGTTCCTGGGAAAGCGCTGGACTTTTGGGAGGAGAGGCCCTCTGGTTGGCCTGTTGCACCGTGTGGTGATTAGCGGTCCTGATGTCGAGGTGTAGACCTCGGTGGTTGGCGTCCACCCTCTTGGCCCTGGATGTGGCCATCTCGTTGGATGACCTACACTGTGTGTCCCATCGTCTGAGTTTGGATACAGCCTTCTGGTTGGAGGCACTCCCCACCCAATCCGATTGACACTTGATGATCTAGTTATGTGGACTTCAAGAAGATTGAAAACACAAGTGGGGGGAGTTGTGCCATGTTTTCCAACCTTCCAGGCTGGACGCCATTTTGTGGACTCATTCAGACCGCACAGTTGGAAGCCTCCCGCCAGCGCCTCCCCTTCCTCCCCACCCTGTTCGTGCTCCCCGCTGCGTGCTCACCTTCCCCTCCCCTCCACCGCCGCTTCCTTCGTGCCGGCCCACGGCCAGTTGTGTTTGTAGCTTGGGCCGAGCCGTACCTGCCTGCTCCTTCGGTATGTTACCGACCATGGTAAGATTACTTCTCAATCTTTTCTTTCCTTTTTCGGTCCTGCCTGATTTAATTTCTACGCCTTTCTCTTGTTCAGTGAAGGTAACAAATGTTGCATAAGAACGTATTGTAGCTATTGTATCCTTGAGATCTTATAATATACAGCAGTGTTGATTCCAACAGTTGGTACTTTCTGACCTTTGAGTCACGTAGCTGATAATTCGCCTTCCCTTGGCCCTCGGTACTCCCCGAGTGTTCTCTAGTATGTTATGGTTTAGTGTGAGGTTGGGGTAGTAAGTCCCCTAGTGTCACAGTACAACAAACATTTTACTGTTATAAAAATAAATTTTAGAAGGCAACGAAAAAAATAAACAATAATTACTTAGGAACAACAGAAATGAAAAGTCTATTTATATTTTTGTATTATTGTTGGGAACTGTTTAGTCACTGCAGTAACCTTGCTTACATTGTTGCATCTAATAAATCTGTCAAGGCCGGATTCAGAAGGCCTAGGAGCCTTTTCCCAAACTATGAGGTCATGTTTCATGTTAACTGTTTAAATAGCACCATAATGAATATTAAAAAAAAAAATTTCTTCAAGGAAGGCCCTTGATTACCTACTTCAATTATTACTGTATACTGTCGCGACCATTTTGTTTTATATATGATAATTTTATTGAGTATTATTTTCTTTTTAACATCATCTCGCCCGTTTGAATTTTAACGTAATTATGTATTGTTTTTTGTTCTTCTCTCATTTGGATCAGTCTGCCATTTAGACAGGTTTATTTTTGTGTCTCGACCTGATGAGATGTCACAGTTTTTCACATCATCATTAGCCAGAGTTATTTTGTAAGTAGCCATTTAGTGGGAACGCAGATGACATCAGTATTAACCTAGATTGACGCAGCTGGTGAAAGAGTAGCTACTGTCAAACTTTCCCATCTGAGATCCTTGCATGCGGTATTATTCTTTGCACTTCACTTTAAAGTGGTGTTAGTATTTATCAGAGTTTTGTTCCCTGAAGCACAGTTAGACGCTGGCGACCAACAGCATTTTTTTATGTCGTCCAGCTGTAGTAGTTTATTGACCGAGATAAAGTCGAACGATTAAGTAACTGTTTGCATCAGGCTTCGTACCACTCCTCTCTCTCCATTCCTCCTCCCCCCTCTCTCCACCTTTTGAGTCTGGTTCCACTGCTACCAACTGTCTAATCCCTCCCTCCCTTCCACATTCCCCATCTTCTGCCTTTGTGTGCTCGTGATGGACAACATGGGGAGTTGGTAGACTTGTAACTGCATAATCATTGATTAGACTGAAATGACATGAATTTTTTTGTTTTTCTGCACAACATGCTTCTGATCTCGTGTCTGTTTATAATGACGTGACGTACTTTCAACAAAATATTTTTCAAACCAAGTGTTCTGGCGGGCTGTTTATGAAGGATGTATAACTTAGTTATGACTTAAGTCGGTGTGGAGTTCTCGGGAGGTGCTCATCGCATGACGACAGCCGCGGGGGATCACAATCACAGATGTGACCATGTAGCCACCCTTTGAAAAACAGGTAAGTTTTGTTTGTATTTTGTACTCATTTACTTTCTCCTTCAGCCTGTAGAAGGTTTAAAATAGAAATTTTCCTTAGTTGGCAGCAAGGGAAGTGCCTAGCTGGCAGTAGTAGAGGTCACTACTCAGCATGCTTGTGCTCGTGAGTGAGTTAACCTACATGGGTGGCAGAATGGCCTACGTAAGTACAATAGTTTAGACATAACCTTAAATTGTTATTAAATAATTATCTACTTTCTTTTTCTTTTCTTCTTTGTCTTCTTAAACGAGAAGCTCGATTTTAAATACAATTTTTTTTTAACTTCTGTCTATAAACAAATTAATTCCACAAAGAAATTTGATGAGACATTATAACAAGTTGTAAATCTTAGTGGTCATTGAAAGTATTGTCTTTTGTGGTTGCGTTAAATAAACATGACAGCCTTGAGTGAAAATTGTTTCGTTTTTTATTTTATCTATTGTTTCTAGGGCTGGAATTCATAGTTGAAGGCTTGTTTGGCAAACAAGTAATAATTCATGAAGTAATTCTTATTCTCTAAGCAATACTTATTTCAGCAATGAATTCATAAATGCCTAATTCACGAAGTAAAACTTAAACCAGCATTACTTCTACAGGCCAAGTTGTGCTTGAAGAAGGAACCAAATAAGTATTGCTACAATATCAGTACCAACATGACACAACTGAAGATGTATTTGAATTACAGCAGTCCTCTGGAGTAACTGAATATTTGGTTACATTTGATTGTCGATTCCAAATGAAAGTATTTTTCTTTTACTTTAATACATGTTCAAAAATTAAATAACAATACCTACTCAGGTCAAAAACGTGTCAGTTAATGTGATAATATATTTTTTGTATCTATGTAGTTCGCTAACTCTCAAATAAATTACATTTACGACTCAATGATAAAAACGTTTTGGATGAACACGTGCTGCATACTTGTTAATTAGAATATTTTACTTAATTGTGTTTCAGTTAATATTCAGCATATGAATGTAAATTATTACGAAATTAACGTTCACATGTGCCACTTATTATCGCCGAACTTATTTTGCTTACCAACTGACAACATAACCTCTTATCACAAAGCTGGATTCAAACACATGTAATTTTTGTGAATGAAGTATACTAAAATTATAATGTTGTGATCTTATGATTAGCTTTCTGTCAAATTCAAAACTGGGAAGCTTCCACTATATTATGGCTATGTACACGTTGCGCTTGGCAAAACTTTTTTATATGTTAGAAAATGTTTGCTTCAATGAAGAATATAATGCTTGTTTTTACAAGTTGGTCCTAACAAAAAAAAAATAAATAAAACACCAAGCATGGATGCCTGCTTGTGTATCGTGTAGTCTTGATGTTTGTAGCATTGAGTGGAAAAATTAACCCCAAAAAGGTTTACAAGACTCTTGTCCAAATAAACTAAAAATAATTTCACATGCAAAATTTTTTCAGAGACCGCGAGGCCCAGGTGTACTATTCTTTGCAACACAAAAATAATGAATTTAAAAAAATAAAGTGAAGTTTGAAGGCAAGCCTTTGTGCTGGACTATGTTCGGTACTTGTGCCCTTTTAATGATGGTATGCCCAGATATTGTGTGTGTACGGCAATAGTCGGGCTAATGCAAAAACGGAGTCATCAAAGAGTCCAAACTTAGTCACTTATGCGGTTTTTACCCCTTGTCTAGTCGTGTTTACTTTCAAAAGGTCGCCTAACTGATGTGTAGTGCTGAAAACGCATCCACCCTCTTAATTTGTCTTGCTTTCACTTAGCTTGCACTCACGCACACACATAGACACTATCTCACTCTCTCTCTCCGCCACAGCACAAAACTCTCAAGCAGACAAAGCTACACCTGCATCATGGAAAAATTCCATTAAGCCCATGATCTGACAACAGCGTTGGAGCCAGAAATCCTACAGCCTGGAGGAGATTGCAACACAAGAAATTTCTCACTTCACCAGGAAAATTTAATAAACTACTAAAACCTGCAAAAACTTGTAAAATAGCATAGAAGAAATGTGATAATTTGTCATTTTCAGTGGTTGGGTGTGGGTAGAGATGTGAATACGAAAAATCCTGTGGTGCACACGTCAATAGAGACTATCTTTACCTGCATTATATAAGCGTGAAAATGAGCTGATATAGGTTAGGGGAAAGAGAGAGTTTAAGGTTGGACATCTGCAAGATATTTTTCCGCCAAGGAGGTGAGGATATTGACTGATATTTCCGGGAAATGCACTGCAAGTTGCTTCCTACACTGATGTTTGGAAGGAATGTGGGGGAGAGGGGTGAGCTGCCGGCTGTGAGACAAGCATGTAACTCTAGCTGTCACTGTCTTGTTATCCACGAAGAGTAAGTTTTCAGTTTATTATGAAGAAATGAAGGGTAGAAAAACTGTGTAACGTACATAGTAGTGCTCACTGACTGACTGTTGCTCTCCAACATGCGCCATCACATTCTTCAACAGATTTAACTTTTTTTTTGGAAAATTTTTGCGATTTTTTTGACGGTTCTTAGAATATACTCGTAAAATCACTACCTTCGTAAAATCGCTATACTCATGCAGAACGTATGGGCCTATTTAAATCAACTGCATTGCAATAGTACCCTGTAAATTGTTTAGAAACACTGACATTGCTGGCACTTAATTTACATTGCCGGTGTAGTGGCACTGACGCTCGTCTCTTACACACTACCTCTGGCTCACGTGACGATACTAGCCCCACTTATTTGCTTACAATGGTCCACAAAGAATTTGGAGTCATTTGGTCAGTTCTCATATATGCTCCGGTCTCAGCGGTGAGTTACTCTTACCTCAGGGTTCTGGTATCAAGGGATGGATGCATGCATAACAGCATTCAAAAACACGTGGTCAGATTAACAGCCCATATTTATTACCTTCTTATAACAAACTCACGCAACCGCGCTTACATCGGCACGTACAAACTTCTAGTACAAATTAAACTTTAGATGAAAGAGAACTGAACTGAACTAAAATGAAACCCAACTCAAACAAAGAAAAATAGCACGTGCTAAACTCAATTTATAAACCGATAGTGGGCCGGCCACGTGGTTAATTACGACTGCAGATTCACATTAAAGAGTCAAATAAATTTAGCTGGTTACTAATGCATAGTTCCAAAAAGTCTTTTCACTGCCTTCCATCATAAACATATGGTTATATGTGGTAAAAAATTGCCTTTTAAAACCATAATTTAAGCTACTGATGATGAAACATGAGAAAAAATGGGGAAAATAATCTGTAACACACATTGTAAAAGCATAGCACAATTCAAAACTAATATATCTGGTTAATCTACACTACCCATTCATATATTGTATATATATACTTCACTAGTCGAAATTTTATTAAGAACTATATGTGCTGTGGCATTATGTAAAGAACTATCAAGAAAATTTAACAGCAAAATTCAGCACAAAAACGTCGGAAATATGTATAAGAATAATAGAGGTTTTCATACCAATATATTACAGCATTTACTGTTATGACGTAGAACGAATTAACCATTACAGAATGTACAGAAAAAATTAAATCATGAAATAAGAAAACTGCATTATTTTCGTTATGTACAATTAAAAATTAACAAATCTAAAAACAAAAAATTTTTTTACCAGACAGGATTTGAACCCATAACCTTTGCATTACTCTGCCGGTACCCTACCACTGACCTACCGAGACACTTATATTTAAGAGTGGATATTTAATATATAACGTCGTTTACGCAAATCGAAAATTTACGCTTTAATGTTGTTTATAGCAATAATTCTTATCTTATTATATTATTGCTGTATTTAAATGTCTACAATAAAAACGCATTACGAGATTTTTTGCTCACAAAGTTTGAATGTGACCATTTCAAATAAGTAACTAGTGCTTATGACAGAATAAATTATCAATGTAGACGTATAGTAAGTTTTTTAGTGTAAAATATCCATTATATTCCATAATCAACGTACATAACACAGAAGTCGTCTTATATTTTAATGGTCCGCCATGTTTATTTTCAACTTAGCCCATCGTTAAACCCACCCCTGGTCCGGACTAAAATTTTGAGTGGACTAACGCACGATGATCCTCGGACTAGAGTTAGTCCACGTCTATGAATAAGACAAAAATAGTCCGACGATAATCCCGCACTAGTCCAGGTCAAAAACGACTATGAATAAGCCCCTGAATAGCCGTCATTAATTCTGTGATATAAAAACAAAACAATAAACAATGGAGGCGTATGGGATTCGGAGTGGTTACAAAGCTAAAATTATAGTACAGAATTCCACCACCACGAGCGCTGATGTTGCAACTAAGAGTAAGGCGGCCATTTTATGTACAGTGCTGCATGCGCACATTGTTCATTCATTCATTTTTATTCATCCAAAAGACCATATACATGTATGGTATAGGATATGTCATACAGTACAATATACATACAATATGATAGCCTACAATATTGTAAAATGAGCTTAACATTGATATGTTTCAATATGGTTTATTGCAAATGCTTAAAATTTCTCTTCCAAGAATCCATCTATAGTATCGTCGTACCTCCTCTACACTTTTAAACCCACATCCCGTTGCCACGTCCGTGCGGCAGACAGAACCCCGACCAACCCCCCACAGCTGTGTGTAAACTCGGTGAAGTGCTTAACCCTGTTCGGTTTTGCCCTTTCTTATTAATTTTTTTATATTTTATTATTTTCATACAAGTGTACCTATAATAAGAGTGTTAAGCGACAAGACAAATAGGAATAGCCTGTGAAACGGACTACGGGGGCGTTTGCAGTTGAGCCACTTGCTGAACTTGTCAATACCGTTTAACAGCCAGTCGGCTGTTCTCGGAGAGCCACGTTCCCCCCTTGTAGTATTCTGGCCTCCGAAGTAACGTAATTTCTTTCATATTTTAGTGTCCTTTTGTAATTATTTTTGTATGCCAAAGGGTCTGTGTTTTTTTACAGGCGACAGAGAGTGTTAAAAATTTGTAAAATATGCTTTATTTAATTACGATAGTCCAAGTACAACCCCCACGTTACACCCAGCCAGTAACACATTTTTTTTAGAACTGTTAAAAGTTATATAAAAAAATCATTAATAACCTATACTATGTTAGTTTTAGTTGTGTTTTTAAAGTGTTGTTAGTTTTAAAAGAGTGTTTTTTTTTTTTAATTTCTTAGAGTGCTTGTGTTGACTCCAGGCTTCCGGTCCTTGCCGGGAGTGTAGAGCCAACCTCCGTTTGGCTCAGCAGTCTTCCGGCGTGCGTGATGATGATTAGTCGTACCTGTCTCCGCTCGAGGTAGAACTGATTGTAAATATCGCGGTGTGGAAGGTAACTTATGTTCTACAAGTAAGTTTGTCACGTCACCACCAGGTGCATTTCTCTGGTTCAAGTGTTCGGACATCGGGCTGCTTTGCGGGCTGTCCAACCTCTCGCGTGTACGCTCCGAGTCCTCCCTTGCGGTCCACTTAACAGTGACTGTGCAACGTAGCTTTCTTCTTGTGGTTGCAAGCTCTCTCCCCAGTTTTACGGGCAAGCCACAGAGGCCCATACCAGGAAGACTTGCCAAAGCGCTCAGTGTATCATGTGTTGTGCTACTGCTCCGGAGTGAAATTGTTGAAATAAAACCGGCTAATTTTGAATATTGTGTGTTATCTCTACCACGGGTTGTCCATCGGCCCGAATACCGCCGGGGGTAGTACCTCGCCAAAGAACCATCCATCCATGAGACTCACCCGAGTGTCAGATGCTCTCCTGTTCCCAACCGGGTATGCTGGGATGGCGCCCACAACCAACAGTAACCCGTAAACAAAAATCTTACCCCCCCTCAACGGTGGCAAGTGGCGCCCAACGCTTTGGCAATTTAGTGTAAATAACTGTGTAAATGTGCTAACTGAACGGGAGGAAAGAAGGTGTTAGTTTAGGGGAAGAGACTGTAGCTTATAGGATTTTTTTTTGGGACCTCGTGGTGTGTTTCAAGCCAGAATAGAGTCAGTAAATGCAAGAAATTCTGTGGTTACGCGACGGGGTAGAGCCACGGGTGTATTTCGTCATCTTTGGCAAGCCAGCGAAGAACGCACACAAAGGCAGCCATTGTTAGCCGGCAAGTTTACCCCCTCTCCGACCGCGCTAACAAAATTGAGTCACCGCGTGCGGCAGACGCGCAACGGAAAAACGCACAGACGAAAAACTGACTATCTCTGCAATACTACCGCGGCAGAACGTGAAGTGCGAATCATGCGGCCTGGCCCGAGAAACGGACTTACTGGGTGAGTAGGTATGGTGGCACCAGATATGTTAGTGTTGTCTCGTGGAACAAAGCGAGAAATCAGGGAATAATTTTTTGCTGGATGTGAACATTCCTGAAGCTAACGTAAACCGGTGCGACTCACCGCGATGTGACGGAAAAGGACACGAGTGGGCATACTGTGTAGACTGCCACACAAATCGCCACAGATGCTGTGCGAAAGTCACAGAACTAGTGACGTCGAAACAAAATACAGGTGCGGAAGTGTCGACAGTAGCGGTGAGCGACAAAATGTAAAGGGAAACACAGGCATCACCTCCGACGTCGCTCCAAGGAGGCGAGTGAGCGCAAAAACTGGGGACTGGAAAAGACTGGTTAGAGGAGGACGAAGTGTGCGGGGCAGTACAGCAGATCAGGTGTGTCGGGCCACTGACGATCATCCTACCCAAGTACACGGAACTGTACACGGAAAATATGGTCCATTTCACCACAGTTTGTGACGAACGGCTAGAGTGTTACGAGGCACCACCTGACGAGTGGACAGAGCGAGTGGGAGGCTGATTGTGCGGAGCAGCATGAGAGTGGTGGCAATTGTGGCGAAGGGCGGACATGTCGTGGACGGAGTACGCGATGGGAATGAGGGACCGTTTCCCACCTGCGGAGGCCCAAGCAGAGTGCATCACGAAATTCTACGGGGAGAAGCAGAAGGACGGTGAAGCAAGGGAAAAGTTCGTAGTTCGGAAATTACAACTGTTCCGACGAATCGAGCCTGGAACCCCACGACGTGATGCCCTGCCCGAAGTGACACGACGCCTGCATGAAGCAATTCAGCCGTTTGTGCAAGGATACCAAGGAGGAAGCCCGGAAGAATATGTAAGGAGAGTAGTGACAGCAGAAACGGAATCCGCAGCTGGTTTCGCGGCCGACGGGACGCGGTAGAATGTCCGCTGTCGACAGGACCCGGCCGTCGCGCACTGGAGTACAACGCGAGGAGAGACGATTGAGCAGAGCGTAAGCCAAAACAGAAGGGCGAACCTGCAGCTGACAGCCCCAACCGACAGCGAGATACCGCTCAGCCACCACAGTGCCACGCTTGCCCAGTGCCGACAGTCTATTGGCACAGACACTGGCTTAGAGGAACAAGCCGCCGGAAAACTACTAACCAGGGGAGACCGGCCTAACGCTAGCCTCCCCGAGGTCAAAGCAACGACCCACCTGGACGAAACCACCATCACAAACCCCGTGGCACACCTGGTGACCAAGGGCGGACAACACCCTGATGCGGATACCTGTAGAAGTCAACGGGAAACCAGCCGCCACCAGGATCGACACTGCGGCCAGCCACACCCTCGTGCAGCCTGCCTTCATCCCCGACGGCGAACTGCGACGTGACCCCGGGACACTGCAGCTGGCCACCATTGACGGCGCCGGCAGAACGCAGGGGTCAGCCACCGTCGAGATCCGCCTGCGCGACCAGCTGTCACGGACCAAGGTGATCGCCGTCGACGGTCTGCGGGAGGCGGTTGTGCTGGGACAGCCGTAGTTGGCGGAACAGCAGGCTGTGATAGAGGTATCTACCCAGAGGTTACACATTGGAACAGGTGAGCGAACGACAGTGTATGCTTTTAATGAACCAGTGTTTTCCCCAACCGAGTTGTGACCCTGGACGAACTCGACCAAGAGGTCCCCGACAAGTACAGCGACAGAGTGACACGAATACTGAATAAACGCCAAGACGTGTTCGCGTTCTCTGACATGCTACACACAACTGCCGCAAGCGTAACACTCGATCCCCACAGCGGACGAGGAGCCTGTGCACACAGGGCCAAGATGGTATGGTTTTGAAGAACAAAGAGTGATACGAGAACAAGTAGAGGAAATGTTGAGAGAGGGCGTAATTGAGCTGATGAACAGTCGCTACAACTCTTGCATAGTGCTCGTAGCAAAGAAAGAGAGCTCCATGCCTTTCTGTGCAGACTTCCGCCCGCTGAATGTGGTCACTGTTTCTACCCCACCCCCGCAGCTGAGCGTAGATAAAGCACTGGCAAGCCTACAAGACGCACGTGTGTTCACCATGCTGGACCATAAGTCCGGGTACTGGCAGGTACCCATCCGTCGTCAAGATAGGGCTAAGACTGCTTTTACGACCCCTGATGGACGTAGGTTTCAGTTTCGGGCAATGCCCTTTCAGCTTAAATGCGCCCCGTCAACATTCCAGTGCATGATTGTGCGGGTGTTAGAGGGTTTGATTGGTGGTGCGTGTAGTCTACTTGGACAACATTATTGTTTGGTCGCGGAGCTGGGACAAACACGTGAGACATTTGAATATAGTACTAGAACAACTGGCCACACACCATCTGATTGTGTCACCAGCCAAATACCATATCGGACAGACTCTGGTTGATTTTTTAGGCCATGTTGTGAGTGCCACCGGTCATGAAGCACACCCCAATCATCTACACAAGATTGCCGACGCTACACCCCCAAAAACCCGCAAATAGTTACAACGGTTCCTCGGCCTCACGAATTGGCTGTGGAATTATATTCCCCACTTCACCAAGCTCGCGGCACCTCTGACAGACCTCTCGACAAAGATCCGCTACCGCTGGACTGAACAAGCGCAGGACGCGTTCGAGCTGCTAAAAGCCAGCTTCAAGGAGTGTCACATACTGTCACAGGGGGGTGGAACAGCAGATTCCCCGAACCCCCACTGCCCCGTTTGAAGACTTGGCCATAGACATAATGGGACCGGTCCCCCCCAACCCTAAGGGAAAGAGATTCTTAATAGTGGTGACCGACATGTTTAGCAGATGGGTTGAGGCATACGCCATCAGCAACACGTGCACGACCACCATATGCGCGGCCCTGGAAAAGGAATTTTTCCCACGCTGGGTTTACCCAAAATTTATCCTGTCGGATAACGGTAGCCAATTCACGGGGAGGAAGTGGAAACACTGGTGCGAGCGATTCTCCATCCAGCATCGAACAACACCCGTGTATCACCCAAGGGCGAATCCGACAGACCGAAGAAACCAGGACATAAAAGGGCAGCTGAGACTACGCGTGGAGAGGACCACGCCCAGTGGGACATGCAATTCGTAGACGCATTGTTTTGTTTATGAAATCGGGTGAATGCGGCCACGGGTAGAACGCCTGCTGCCCTGGCCCAGGGTAGGGAATTGCCAAGACCCAGCGAGCCACAGGACACGGACACGAGAACAGCTAACCCAAACAAATGGCAGCGCCGCAGGGAAGAGGAGGTGGCAACAGCGCGTAGGCGGCAGCGGGAGTACGCGGCCAAGGTCACGGCCGGCACCCAACAATCGCTTGCCCGACTCCGACCGGGAAGCAAAGTATACATGAGAAATCATCCCCTCTCTCTCGGAGCAAAGAATGTTTGCGCGGGACCGGCACCGAAGAGGCTAGGCCCTTTCACAGTGGAACGAGCGCTGGGGACAACAACGTATGTGGTACAAACGACGGGCAGGAAGCGGGTCAAAGGTCTTAATACGGCTGGTGGAGGAAGAAGATGAAACTCCTGATTCCGAGACGCTGCCCCCCGATGTCGAGACGCCGCCCCCTGACATACCGGCGCCACTTACTAATGACCGAATACCAACCCCCACCCATCAACAGACTGGCAGGAGACCAAGCTCGGAGATTGACAGATTGTATAACTGGCTGTGTTCACTGACGCCGAGCACCCCGATGCCGAATGTCCTTCTGGTAGAAGAGCCAGATGAGGGGCCCCCGTTAGAGATGCCGACACTATAAGGCAGTTGGGAAACCGAGGTGATGTTGGAGGATGCTACGTTTACAATAACAGTTGAGGAACCCCCCCAAGGGTGAGGAGGAGCCGCGATGCCGAGGACGCTGGCGGCGGCCAATGACAGATGTATTGATGCAGACCCCATTTATCGCGTTGCACTCGAGGCGAAGACATCGAGGCGATCAAGACGCACGAGACGCGCGCCATGACGCTTCTCGCCGGGGGATGCGACGCCCACCTCCCAGGCGCAAAGAGCACTACAAGCAGCCCGGCCTGAGACATCAAGAAGGATCGAGCTACGGCAACAGCCACGCCCAAACCGCAGGAGTTGTTGTCCAGACTCCCCCCTCCGCTCCCCACAAGGGGGGCCCTGGAGGGGTACAGCAGCTGATCGGGCGAACGAGGGGAAGGAACATGAAGCAGAGGATCTAGGGCCGCAAGCGGCAGGGCCGGCCCAGGCAGGGCAGAACCAGCGAGGATCCAGGGACTAGCGCGCGTCGGGGCAGCCACCAACCCCCCCCCCCCACGCGTTCACTATTTCAGCAGGACAAGGCCAGAGAGCGAGCCCGGGTGAGGACATTCAACGAGCAGCGAAATCGCGGCGAACGTGGACTGGTGTGGTTTTTCCGAAGGGGGGGGGCGAATATCGACGTACCGCCTCTTCACATTTAAATCCACATCCCGTTGCAACGTCCGTGCAGCAGACAGCACCCCGACCAACCCCTCACAGCTCTGTGTAAACTCGGTGTAGTGCTTAACCCTGTCCGGTTATGGCCTTTCCTTTTTTTTATTCTTTATTATTTCTATATAAGTGTACCTATAATAGAGTGCTTAGCGACTAGACAAATAGGAATAGCCCGTGAAAAAGACTACGGGGGCATTAGCAGTTCAGCCACTCGCTGAACTTGTAAACACCGTTTGAACAGCCGGCCGGCTCTTCTCGGAGAGCCACATTTCCCCGTGTAGTTTTCTGGCCTCCGAAGTAACGTAATTTCTTTCATATTTTAGTGTCCTTTCGTAGTTATTTTTGTATGCTAAAGGGTCTGTGTTTTTTTACAGGTGATAGCGAGTGTTAAAATTTTTTTAAATATGCATTATTTATTTACAATAGTCCAAGTACAACCCCCACACTACACCCAGTCAGTAATTTTTTCTTTTTAGAACTGTTAAAAGTTACATTAAAAAATATAATTAAGAACGTCTACTATGTTAGTTTCAGTTGTGTTTTTAAAGTGTTGTTTGTTTTAAAAGGGTGTTTTTTTTTAGTTTCTTAGAGTGCTTGTGTTGACTCCAGGCTTCCGGTCCTTGCCGGGAGCGTGGAGCGAACCGCGGCTCGGCAGTCTTCTGGCGGGCATGATGATGATCAGTCTTACCTGTCTCCGCTTGAGGTAGAACTGATTGTAAATATCGCGGTACGGAAGTTAACCGTATGTTCTACAAGTAAGTTTGTCATGTCACCACGAGGTGCACTTCTCTGGTTCAAGTGTTCGGACATCGGGCTGCTTTGCGGGCTGTCCAGCCTCTCGCGTGTACGCTCTGAGTCCTCCCTTGCGGTCCACTTAACAGTAACCGTGCAACGTAGCTTTCTTCTTGTGGTTGCAAGCTCTCTCCCCAATTTTACGGGCAAGCCACAGAGGCCCATACCAGGAAGAGTTGCCAAAGCGCTCAGTGTATCGTGTGTTGTGTTACTGCTCCAGAGTGAAATTGTTCAAATAAAACAGGCTAATTTTGAATACTGTGTATTATCTCCACCGCGGGTTGTCCATCGGCCCGAATACCGCAGGGGATAATACCTCCCAAAGAGTCGTCCGCCCTGAGTCTCACCAGAGTGTCAGACGCTCTCCTGTTCCCAGCCGGGTATGCTGGGATGTCGCCCACAACCTACAGTAACCCGTAAAACAAAAATCTACCCCCCCCCCCCAACCAACGGCAGCAATAGTATAATAACATTTCTCAACTAGAAGTCCAAAAACACTTTTTTTTAATTTTAAAAAACACTTCAAATTTTTTGTGTGTTTAGGTAATTTATTAAATATTACACCTCCTTTACAATGAATAGTGTTGTATGTAGCAGCATACTTCACAAACTTTGGGTGGATATCTTGTATCTTTCAACCATGGAACTGAAGACGTGTTGTTTATGTTTATTTATCTTTGTTAGTTGTATGTATCGAGGTTTTAACGTACTTTCGGCACGAGGAAAATTAAAAAGTAGTGGCTTCTACAGTATAAATATTTAATTGATATTTTTTTAAAACTGTTTTGAACTAAATAAATTTTGATATTTAAAGGTTAAAAATACATTGATCTAATGGGGTTTTGGCAGGACCAAATCTTTACTTCGTTGTACAGGGTTTTCCGTTAAGTAGAATATTCGTTAATGGAGGTTTTACTATACAAATTTTTAAATTATTATCTAACATTCAGGCCTATACAATACAATATAACTTAATTATCTCCACTCTCAAGTTGTTGACAACAATGTGGTTTTCTTAAAACAAACCTTGATAAACATGTTAATTACTTCACAAATGTACTGTATTTTAAGTAGACTAATTTGTTTAAGCAAAATTCAGATACCAACAGAAACCAAACTACTCCCAGTTCTAGCTATCGTACAGTACTTGCCTTGTAGTCCATCACAATTCTCTTACGAATTCCTTCATTTAAGGCTTTTTTGTACCACTCCTGCAGTCTTTTGGAGGTCGGTATCTTCTGCTCAATAGGATGGCAGTGGAATATGTAGTCGTCCCCTTCAGAAGGACATGCCCAGACATGGGCCATGGTGTACCTGCACAGGTAGCAAGCCATACAGATAAACACTCCCACCAAGCAGTCTGCTCCACAACTAAGCAACCAGCAGTTTAAAGTGTATTTTTTTAAGTGCACCAAAATGGATACTGCTGCATCCCTATCAGTCTTTATTAGCTTCTTTCAGTTAGTCACAACAGACTACTCCTTCACCAATTCTCTTGTGTCTCTACTGCTCAAACTTACGACACATTCTACAACTTCAGAATACTGTACACAAATTAACTAAAGAAAACCAAAAAAAATGTTATAATAATAAAAAGCAATTGTAAATTTAGTTCTTTTCTTTACATTGGTAACAGAAAGTTGGGTTGGGCAGAGAAGAAAAGAAATTATTTTCTATATCTGTATAGTATTGTACAAACAACTAATAATTTGTTAATTTGGATCAGTGCAATAAAAATATTTATACTAAGTGTTTTGGTGGTTTATGCACACCAATCCCTCATTTAGCAGTACTTCAAACTGCACAAATTTATTATCAGTGACAATTTTACTGTCCATGTTTCAATTGACATGACATTTGCGGAGTTCAAAAGAATGTGTATTGTTTGTGCACTATAGACCTTGCTTGAATATAAATAATTCACGCACCCCATTCAGTTTCATTTTGGCTTTTAAGCGAAGTGCTACTGCTGCGCGTTTCAGTGATGCCATTAAAAATTTCAAACTATATTTCTTGAAAAAAAAACTAGAAGTAATAAGGTGAGCAGACCCTTGATGCGCCATGGGTGCATCTTCTATATTGAGCCTCCTGACTGTCCTGCCGGCCACTCTCCATCCTTCCTCTACGTCACACCCCCCGCCGGCCAGCCACCAGTCGCACCCCCACCTGTAAGCCGGGAACCTGCCACACATCTTCAAACGCTGCTGGCTGAGTGTAGGTGACATAACCACTTCCCTGAGCACCACAAGACCTCGCAGTGTGCATACCACCAGCAGAGCTAACCATTTACAAAAGCTTACAGTAGTCATTTTGAAAATAGGAAGGAAAAAAACACCCTGGTAGTTGTTAATAGTTTTCTGTAGTGAACATTATATTGTATATACTCATGTATAGAGCACACCATGTTTTTTGCAACAATTTCAAGGTGAAAAAAAATTCCAGTGCCTTGCTAGCATGTGAAAAAATCACGGAGTCCAAGATGGTGAAGCAGCATGAGGGAGGCATCAATGGATGAGCCAATGGCGAAGGGAGAAAGGGAAACGTGGCTGGCAACAAAAGAGTTAGAAGGAAAGATAACACATTGGTTAGAGACTGACAGAGGAGAGCGCGGAGGTGAAACATTGGGTTGTAAACTATGAACAGAGGTTGCAATATATTACAAAGAGAAATTTGTCCAGCTACATAATGAAATGACCAAGGATGAGGTAAGTTAGTACACTCTGCATAAAGAGAAGCAGGGTAAGACTACTTAAAGGGAAGCAGGTAATGCTCAAATTTTAATTAGTGAACATATACTATCCAAAAACTGAAATTTTAAAAAGTTTAATTATTTTAAGAGTGCATAACAAACTAATATCTAAGCATGGGAAATTTTATTAGTTGATTCCTCAATTATGCAGATTTTTGTTGTAATCAACATAATCGAGTATAAACAGAATTTTTTAATTTTCAATAATGTAGATTATGTACGAAAATTAAATTTTACACCAGAAATGAATCATTTAAATTTGCCAATCTTTAATATTTGATTTAAAAATACATAATAAAGCAATGATTATATTAATTAACTACTACATCACAGTTCCTAGTGGTCTTCTGACGCATCTGCGCAATCACATTAGCTACTGCCAGCTTTTGTAGCTGGTCATTATTCGTCAAAAATTGCTACAAAAAATAAAAAGACACACATAAAGGTCAGTTTATGAGATTGTGACGCCAGTAAAAAAAATACACACAAATATTACCGAAATTTTATTTCCATACAATAAAATATGCAGACCGTACACAAAGTAACCACAAGCAAGAAGTGTGGTTATGTTCGTAGAGTGAAATTTAGATTTACGTCACCCAAAATGCAGTTTGTGGTGCACAACTCTGTGACAGCACTGTACTTCTATGCACGAAGAAATAAAACACACTGCTAGAGATGATAATCGTTACTAAAAACTTGGTAATTCGGTAAGCTGTTGGTATATACTTAATATTAGTGCCGAAATTTTTTTTGAAGAATATTCCATAAGAGTAACTTATACCGCAAAAATAATATTAACCCACCAAAACTATGCTGCGATGGTAGTCAAGTTCTTTTGACTCAATCGAGTTTTCCACTCTTGCACCTCTGGGAGTAAAAAGTGTGGCTGACTAGATAAAACATGTCACGTCTATCATAAAAAATTGCTTGTTTTAAGAGGATCTCGGAGAATATAAAAGCGCACAAATTACGACATTTGCAATATTTCTCCTTGCCTGTTTACTTATTTTTTATGATATACAATTATTTGTTGTTTTTGTGTATTTGCAGGAAATTTAAAAATTTTATGCTGCGTGGGTGATCATTTATAAACATTTTTGATGTCCGTGTAAAAAATGAGTGAAAAGTGGAATTTTTTCATCATTCTTGATTCAGATGAAAAGGTGTAGCACTAATATTTCTCGTAGTGGCAAATTGCAAAACTTGCAGAACCATTTTGAAAAAATTATAATGTAGACATATCAAACTAAAACAAAAAAGTTTGATGCAGATTCAAGTCAAGAAATACATGATTTTAATGAATTCAGCAAAACTTCAGATGACATAGACAGTTCCATTGATGATTCTTGCGAATCCAGTGCAAGCACAAGTTTGGCTGCTTCAACTTTTAAAGATACATCTCCTGAAGCACTACAAATCCCACCAGGGAAACATAAACCAAAATCTTCATCAACTCGCCCACTCTGGGTTACTTCATTGAATAAATAAATAAATAAATTTGCTCCAGGAGATAAAAGAAGCAAAGAAATTACTAAAAAGTTGCACGAATGATAAGTATCGACAACCAGCCCATCAGCATTGACAAGGATCAAAGATTTCATGAGCTTCGTAGCCATTCGGAGCCTAGGTATAGCTCACCTAGCTGGAAACATTTTTTCCCAAACCCTTGTAATATATGTGTCTGTGATGCCTATATTGCAGTTATTAATGTTTACTGAAATTGTATTTAATAAGTTAATTCTTCAACGCCTTAACGTTATTTCACTATCCTGTTTACTTTATGAACTGTAATTAGTGGTAATTATTGTAATTTTTATTACTATACAATTGATCATCGTCTTATATGTAAGACATGATATTTTTCCAAAAAAAAGGAGTAATTTAGGTTGTTTTAACATTTATATATCTATGCTATAAGCGTTATTGTCTTTGGAGCAAGGAATAGGGGAGTTCTCTCTGGGAGACCAAGCGGATTGGACGTAATGGTTGAAAGGCTAGGAGACATACAAAGAACGATGACGACTTCGCCTTTCTGGGTCATTCTGAAGGAAGAGATCTGGGTGAGCTGGATGCCCGTATTACCCGGTAGACAGAAGGACTGGGGCCTGCCTACTACACAATATTGGTAATGTTAATTTATCACATCACTGTGGTAGGGCCAGCCAGCACCGCCATATTTTTTGTATCAAGACATGGTTTACACACTGAGATTGCAGACTGGAAGTGCTGCAGTCTGGCTCTGCGGTGGGGATTATCAAGTAGCCTAGGTCTTAAGGCTTTTGTAGCTAGATATTTTTTAATATTCCCCTCCAGTGTTTTTCCTTACTCCACTGCCAGCTTGACTGAATTTTGCAGTATATTGTATATAATTATTTTGTATTCCTGCTTCAAATTTTCAACATTAATTAACTTACGCTACCATCTTGTGAATTTACTGGAATAGTCATCTATGATTAAATATTACGTGCAATAATATTATTTCCTTTCCATAGTAACATTCAGTTCCTTTAATGTAGGATTCCAATGTCTTCTAGGAATACCTGGAATGAATCCAATCCATCTTGTTTGATCCCTGAGATAATTTTCTGTGGCAATGAATTAAATGAATTCCGATTAATGTTGGTGTAGATGTCGATTATTTCGAGTCTTATGCATTCCATTATAATTATTACAGTGTTTTACAGAGTGAACCTATTTAACACAAAAAAATGCCATTACATAAAAAGTGATCGCACTTACGCGGGCCAAGTTCCCTAGTTGAAGTTTTTTTGCATGAAGTAGAGCTGTACTGCTACGAGAAACTAATTGTTTCTCATTTTCTTGTCTTGGTTGCTACAGTTGTGTAGTTTTTATTCGTGAGACACAAAATGGCGGACAAAAGGACCGTAAACGAACACGTTGAGGCCATAGAGAAAGTAGTCGTGGAGTATAATACTGACAGCGAGTCGTCCTCTCACGCAAATTCAGTCACCGAACATGACACTTTAAAAGAAAGAGGTGCATGACAAAGGTCATCAAAATGTTGCAACAGCTACAACTATCACAAAAAACACTACAAGATAATTTACAACTATCACAAAAAAAACTACAAGATAATTTACATCACAAAAACACTACAAGATAATTTACAGACCCAACTGCGGGAATCACAGAACATGATACGTGCAGAAATCCAAATTAGTCAGTTAGGGCTGCAGACATTTCAGGAAAATTTGCAGTATGAAATGCACACTCTCTGGGAAACCCAAAACACAGTTCATTCAAAATTACAGGATATTAGTACTGAAATTTCGGATAATTTTTTAACTTTGAACCAGGAAATCAGTGGTAGGATTGAGGCCATAGAGAACGAAACACAAAATTGTGTCACGCTCATTCAAACTACTTAACAGGAGTCAAATGAAAGGTACGAGGGGCTTGACTGGAACATCGCAGTGAACAGATGCGAAATACCCGACATACAGAGTAATTTTAACAATCACCTAGTTGAGATACACCACGTGATGGATGAATTTCACACAAAATACGTCGACTATTTCCGTTGCTTGTCTGACAAATTAGGAAATGAGCTTACCCATAGATTTTATAGGTTAAATATTAGTTCGCAAGAAACGTAGCAGGGAAAACGTGTTTCTTTCTGTCAACAATATACCGCCTCACAAGCAGTCTGCGCGGATGAACGATTGTCAGAGGTGACCGACTCAGTTACAGAATGAACATCGCGAGCCGAATGTCATGTAGGAGAAACAAACATGGAAATGTCCAGCACGGATGTTAATAATATCGCTCCTGTTAGCAATATCGCTGCTCTGTTACACCATCCAATACAGCAGCTAGGCAAGGCATTTCCGAAATTTGCTAATTCGGAAAACGAAAACCCCCATGGAGTTACTAAAGAAATTTGATGAGTATGCGGAGCTGTTCAATCTCACAGACCAGGAGAAATTGAGGTACCTCAGTTTCTCGCTGAAAAATTCAGCTAATTATTGGTGGGAAGTAGAGAAAACCGCTACCAGAGATTACGCATCCTTCAAAGATAAGTTTATAAGACATTTCTGGGGACCCCGTACTCAGGGCCTTGTAATGTCACAATTGCATGCTGAATGCTACGATCCACGCGGCCACAAACGAGTGGACGAGCACATTAGTGCGATATTGAAGCGTAGCTGACACATAACACCAGAAATGTCAGAAATTTAACTTATAACTATGCTAACCATGCACAAGCCTATCGCTTACCAACTGGCATTAGTGGGTAAGTATACCATCACATTAACTGAGTTTTGCGAGCAGCTTATACTTGTGGATAAACTGGAAAGGCAGATACGTCAGCTGGGACGTTTCGATTTCCGGGAACAAAACACCGGAAAACCAAAATTCCAAGGAGAGCAGAAATTTTCCCGGGATGATGATGAGGTTCGGGACAGACATGTGAACATGATGTCACGTATGACAGGCTACCGTTCAGACGATCAGCCGAATTATAGGATTCGTAGAGACCAGGGGTACAATGGCATTCGAAATTCCTGGTACCATAGAAGAAGGTCGAATTTCTACCATCGGGAACTGCGTAGAAGTCAGTCGCCGAGGTGTGATTGCCACCATTCAAGGTCAAGCAGTCGCGAGAGAAGACGAGATGAAAAACGAAATGCCGAAAACGGGATCGAAGCCCGACCCGCTATCAACAAAGACATCGCAGCGAAGAATGAATGCATGAGCGCAAGCAAGTGGGATATTTTGAGCGGCACAAACCGTTAGGCCCTTCTGCACCCAAATTTCCCATCGATCACTGCAATCAAGGACCGCCTGCGCCAGAGTTAACACAAGATGACAAAGGACAAGGTGATCCACGTATCTCTGCTCTGTTGTTCTCACCGTTAAACTAAATGCGACTAGCAAAGAGAGTCTCTAGCTGTTAGTCGATGGCGTAAAATTAGTTGAGGGGACATGCACCGCTGGTTTGAAGTGTGAAGGATTTAGAGGTACAGATAATGTTACGGACATAACGTTTTGCGAAATCAAAGATAAAAATATGTGTGCGTTGGCCGAGAGCCCAGAGACCCCAAAGAGAATTGAAGTTACATTAGTCGACCTGCACACTTTACTCTGTGGCGAGGACGGGAGGGATTTCTTGCTTGACAACGTGGGTGGCTTAGAGAAAGCTAAATGTGAAATGTTATGCCCAGTACTTAATTAGACATTTGTGGTCATCAAGTTCCGCCTCTACTAGACAGCGGCGCAGAGGTTTCATGCATAGCGGAGGACATAGTACAAGGAATAATGAACGACGATAAATTACCTCTAGTCGAACTGACGCTAAATCATACTGTACATGTTTCGACGAACTTCACACCATTCGAAGTTATAACGAGTCACAGGTTTTTGATACCATATCTATCCCAAGAATCGAAGAGGAGAAGAACGAAGACAAGAACGTGAAAGAAGAAGTAAAGAAACTGGTCAAGAGCCATTTATTTGCTACAGCGAAGAGGAGAGCAAGATATGTAAAGAAGTCTAAAACTGACAGCATTAAGATTGGAGACTTGTTACTAATCAAGAAGCACCTTGTTCCGCAATTTTGGGAACATGTAACCAAAAATGTATTTCTGATGTAATATAAAAGTGCCCGGCTATCAACAGGCGAGGAAAAATTATGTTAAAGATGTTTAACGTGAATCCAAGGTAATCTCATACATTCCGTAGGTTGTCGGCTACCAAAACTCAGTAGGTACCTCGGCACACTATTTGTGTGCCAGGGACTTTAGCATACTTTTCACTGGACATCAAAGACTGATAATTCAGATATGTATGTCATTTAATTTCAAATTATATAATGTTGATGACGTCAGCGTGAGGATAAGAATGTGGTATATGATTTCCAAGGGTTGGATACCAGGATTACTTAAAATGAAAAATAAGCAACTTAAAATTAAGGACAATGTCGCGAAAATGTGTAATGGATAAAATGATGCGTCGTGACCATACTTAATTACACTAGCGAACAGGCTAAGGTAACAGACTTAATCCCAATTTAAGTACGTTTTCTGGCAGACATTTAAGTATGTGACTTCCAAGATGGTTAGGTAAATGGCGGCTGAGTTTGTGATGGAGTGTAGTGTGCGGCTAAAAGACTGGGTTCACCGGACTTCGGCTTCTTTGGCGCAGTATCCTGAGATGAAATCCGCTTCTCCCGATTCAGTGGATGGCCGACATACGAACTGGCGAATAAGGTCTACAGGGATGAGACCTCGTTGAGCCCCGGCCCCTGGGTTCCTGACAGCAAGTTCAGGCTCGGAAATTGGCCTGACATCTTCTTCAGCTCCGGCGATGTAGTGGAAATCTCCAATTGACTTATTTGTAACTGAATTATTCTCTTCTGTCATTCTCAACTCAAATGTCTTCACAGCTCCATCAAAATATGTGATATCTTGGTCTCAGTTTGAACGTATTCTCCCTCTTCTATTAAAAATTTTTTTCCTTCCTCAGTCCAAACGTTCCAAAACAACTTCCGTTTCTTCTTCACGCCGTTGTTTCGCCTCTGGCTCGCTAATTCTCGCAGCACACCTAGCTTTGGAATCGATTCTGGCCCTTCACCTGGTCACTATTCTGATCAAATCATAAAACACTACGTGTGAAGTAGTGAGAAACCTTGGAAACCATATTTCCTCGGATAGTACAATATTATACAGTCATAAAAACAAAGCACAGTGTTTATAAAACTTCAAGGCTCGGTGTGTCTATGGCCAAAGATAAATACAAAAAAAATATGTGAACTGGCATACAAACAACCACCAAAATGACTTAATACGATATCTGTAGTATAGATCGAATCCTATATTACAGACATCCCGGCCAGTCGTATGAAAATTCATCACTGCTGGTATAAATTTATCATTACGACGACCTGAAATCTAACTTACCTCAGGTCTCAAATACCATTACCTTAAATTGTCACTACATTCATATTACTCTGAGTACTCAAAATTAATATACAATCGAATCCTTTTAACATATTACCCTCATAAATAGCATTAATAAATATTCTTATGGTATTAATTCAACTTGCATAAAAGCCTTAACTTGCACGACACCAAAGTGCCTTAAACAAAAAATTAAACAAACATTTCATAATTGAATAGTTTCAACCCACTTAACATGGACATTTGTCGTCAGAGTTCCTTTCAATCTTTCTGAAATGCCAAACAAAAATTAAAACCTTTTGTCTTGTAAACCACTAAAGTCTATTGCAGTCTCTTGTAAATTTCCTCTACTTACTGAACTAAATTCTAAGTTTTCAACAACAATGAAAGTGTAACTTTCAGTTACGCAAATTAATATCTTGTGTAAGTCAAAAAAAAAATTAACTGAAAAAAACAAAACATGGTTTTAAAAAATTGTTCCTGGAGTTCTCTCCAAAGTAATAAATTCAGTCAAATGTTGCTCCGCAATTATATATTCACTACGTCGCACCGACTTGTAGTGTCTATGCAGTACAACTATGTCTGCCCCTGATGAAACAACCTGCATTACGCAGGTGACGTCAACGTACCATGCCACCCAGGCACGGCTACTGTCTTCCTTGGAGGGCTGCTCACAACCTGCGCCAAAGCACAAACGCCGCCGTAACAGCGCTCATTTCTGAGGAGTAGTCCCGTGACATAAATTCACCACACAGGAAAAAATATGTGTGTCTGTGTTCTACAGTCAACTACGTGTTGTAAACAGTTTGTGTTACACCAAAAATGTTCGTTAGTTGTTTGACAGAAATGTTTATCATTTCCATGTCGTCATCTCAGTCCCGCACACACTTCACTAACTTAACTCTACGCCTCAATACCCTCAGCCGCTCTCGCTTTCTTCATTGGTGTTACTCAACTGGTCGCCAGCCTGGCATTCTCATGGTCACGACCCTAAACATGAAATGTGCTGCTCTAGAGTAACTGTATATTTACATGGGGAGACCAAATATGCACCATGCAGAAAAAAGTGTTCTTCCTTGTGGGCGAGTTCAGCATGAAATGAAGCTAAATGAGGTGAAATAAAATTACCTACTAGTAATGATAATCTCCAGTAGTCAAAAATAAGTAATATCCGTTCTTCCGTCTGCGTGAATAACCCAGTTCCGGCATCTTCTCTGAGGTCTTCGTTCTCGAAAAAAAAATTACCATGCGACGACATAAAATCAATTCTTGTAGGACATAAAATATTCTTCACATACCCAAATCGCAATTGTCCAGGGCTCTCAAATTCATAGGTAACATATCAGCAATAAATTGCTTCACAATAACAAATCAAAAACATCACAATACGTATATTCGCAAATTAATCAAAATTAAGTCTTCACACACAGTTATATACACAACGACGCTGTAATAGAGTTCTTCGACTTCTCTTTGACTGGCAGTTCAAACATAAATCTAAATAAACCGTGAAGTGCGACAAAATGACGTGAGTGCATAATTAGCAACGCGGCTTTCCGTCCAGCGCTAACAAATCTACTGGGCATTAACTCTTCTAGGACGAAACTCACTCTGACGCCTACAACTTAGGTACTTCGCATCACAATTTACCAACACAGTACACCATATACATTCGTATACCACCAAATTTCGTCGTCAAAAATTTCAGTAACTTTCGTGTAACCATCGACTTAACGTTCTTGCTGCTTGACAGTATTCTTCGTTACTTACGTACTTACATAATTGCATGATGTTGTATCTTCCCTTTTAACATGTTATTGTCGGGATTTACCAGTTCGTAAGAATTATTTCTGATAATTTTTAACGCTTTATAGAGCAAAAATAACTTTTTCGTCACCCCGACCCAAAATTGTGATATCGGGTGTGTCCTCACAAGTACCAGGTCGTCTACATTTAACTGACAAATTTTTGACCTTTTGCAGTACTTTGCGCGCCTCTTCGCCGTGGTTACTAAACGGCTATCCACTAACTTGCTGATCTCTGCTTTCAAATCAAATTCTCCCAAGGTTCCATTTGCGTTGTCTGGTACGTATCGAGGAATCGTCATAGAGTCGAATACCTCCGATCGTCATTGTGTCAGTACTTCAAACGGTGTAAAACGAGTCGAGACATGTACGGTATGGTTCATCAGCAGTTCGACTAACGATAATTTCTCTCACCAATTTAGCTGGTTGTTATGGCAGTGGATTCGTAGTACAGTTCCCAGGGTTCGCATCCGACGAGCTACTACGCTGGATTGCGGGTGATATACTGAAGTCGTAGTCGGCTTGATCTTCAGCGACTTGAGTCATTCTTGCCACGTCTTCCCGGTCCAACATCTCATTCTGAAGAAATACCCCGGCCTCGGATAGGTACTTCTTGGGTATCGGGTAGGATTTTCTATGGAAAACTTCGTCTTCTTTATTCCTAATACATGCAGAATACAGGGTGTTTAATCATGGCTTGTCCGAAAAATGTTCACGATGTTTGAGTAATAGTAATCTTAACTCGTGTTGTTCCATAGCCGTCAGGTTATCTGTTTCGTAGAAGACGGTATCTATGTCTTCGTTGGACGCGATCCAGTCGCAACGTTCACTTGCATTTACGGAATAAATCGGAATTTCTTTCCGGAGCAAACCAACCAATTTGTCCGTAAAATGCCATTCTTCCGGACACGTCGTTCTTGTCACCTCTGGAGTAGACACTAACCACCCACCAAAATTCAAAATGATATTATATTTTTATATTTGGTGAGAAAATCTGCGCCCAAAATAACCGGTTTAGTTAAACCTTTGACTATTAAAATGGCGGCTTCTTTCAATCCTCCTAGGCCACATATTTGTAAAATTGTTTGTTTGTTTAACATGGGGCTAGATTTAGATGTTGCGCCAATGACTTTAATTCTTGGAACTGGCAATATTGGTAATTTTATGCCTGTCCGCAATAGGTGTTCGACTGCTTCGTCAGAAATGCAGGAAATTTTTGCTCCGCTATCTAATAACGTTGGCAACTCTTCCCCATAGATATTTAGTTTCAGCTCTGGACAAAGTACTTCGCATTTATTTTCCTCGCTGTACTCGGAGTCATGCAATAAGAATTCCCTGTCGCTACTGCCAGTAAGAACTGTGTTTATTCCCAACCAGCTAGTATCATTTCTCTTTGGTGCGTACTTAAAAATCCGCCATTTCGGGTACATTATCAACATCGCGACTGTGAAACATAATTTTTACACCTTGGGTTTCTCTATGAATCTCTACGCTTACGCTGCTCGTACATGTCTCCTTTTCTGCTGACTCGTTTACGACCAACGACCGGAGATCTTCTTCGCCAGCCGACTTTAGTTTAACCTTTTCTTTTTTGGCGAAGACGACCGTGACCTCCTGCCCACACCATCGTCACCCTCAAATTCCGGCGTGCTGAGATTTAACGGAGTGTTCCGAAGGAAATATCCCTCGATATGACCGTTTGTCGTGGACCGTGACGACAGATGTTTCTTTTCGTCGGAGGAAGTTCCTTTCACAGGGTGTCTACCAGACTGTAAAAGTAAAATTTAGTGACTTTTTAGTGACTTTTTCTTGAAAAATTCTTCAAACTGAATTAATTAAAAATTTTTTTAACAGTGCAGCACGGCCGACAATTTTCATTAGGTTTCCTCCAACTGCTGATAGCGCGAAGCATGTTCAATTTTAAAATGTGTAATCAATATATACCTACATGTAAGTTGTCTTTATGGAGATTACTATGATAAATAATTTACAAATTAATTATTTATTTTACTTGCACAGTGCACGAGAAATATTAGTAGTGTGAACATGCACATTTGACAAATGATTTAACAAGAATCAAACACCCGAAAATAATTTTCGTGACTTATACCAAAATATACTTCAAATTAGTGACTATTATGGGACTTTCGTGACCTTTTTCACAAATCGTGACTTTTTCGGGACTTTCGTGACTTTAGTGACCTAGTAGACACCCTGTTTCATACCGCGGTCTTTCTTAATGTCCACGTCACTTTCCGGACCCCTAGATCTCTATCTGGACCGACGCCCCTCACTCGAACGATGTCGTCGTTCGCTGGAACTATGTCTGCGGTGGTTCCGACGTTACTGCCGCGATTTTCTGTGATACCAAGCCCCTTTCTTGTTGTCTTGACATCTGTGTCGGTACCCGGACTCGTCGTCAGACTTGTAGCCCTTGGACTTACGGATCAAGTGCACTTCTCGTTCACGTTCGTCGCGCTCCTTACAACGGAACTTGTCATTTCCCTGGTACCCCGCATTTCCGAACTGCTTGTCCCTGCGATTTTCCCACTGGCTTTGTCGCAGTTGTCGCTCGAGCTTATCCAACATAATAAGTGGGAGGTTGTGCTTACCCACTAAAGCGACCTGGTACGATGGTGGCATCTGCGTCGTTAACATTATAATCAGCTCCGTTTCCGTCATCTCTGACGTCGACTACGCTCGTACTTTGTGCTGATGTGCTCATCAACCCTTTTATTGCATTTGGAGTTGTACTTTTCAGCGTGTAAAATCGCACGTACTAAACCTTGTGCACGCGGCCCCCAAAATTGCTTAGAAAATTTTTCCTGAAATTCTGAGTACGATATTATACTGGCTCTTTCCACGTCCCACCAGTAACTTGCAGTGCTCTTGAACGAGAACCTTAGATAGTTTAATTTCTCGTGCCCGCTTAAATTAAACGTGTCCACATATTCGTCGTACCGTTTTAAGAAGGTCATGGGGTTTTCGTTCTCCAGGTTAGAAAACCTAGGTATTGACTTTCCTAGTTGTTGTACAGGGTGGTGTAGAACTGCTTGTAGATTTACCACCTGGTTCAACTCATTTCTTCCTGGTACAGTACTATCAAAACGTGCATGCTGACCTGGCTTGTCATGAACGTGTGGTTCATAAGCAGAAATCGTACTCAGTTGCACATGGTCGAGTAGACAATCCATGTTTTTGGGCGCAGTAGGCTGTTCGTTGCATGCAATAAACCCGCTGCAACTCACACTGTTTACACATGATGGAATATTTAATTGTTCAAATTTTCTAACTAAGTCACGTTCTAACTTGCATGACCATTCCGTCAGTTCCTCTTTGGTGGCTTTCCGCAATTCCGAAAACTCTGCTTGGCTAGCTTGAATGACGTTTTTGATCTCCTCGCGCCTGATATCGTGTTTTGTCACGTCCTGAATATGTTGTTCCATTTCCTCAAACCGAGCATTAGTTTCGCGGACAGAAGTTCGTAATAAGTCAGCGTATTTTTTAACGAGCCCGTCGCTTTTCTCTAAGCGTTCATTCAGGTCGCGCTTCCAGAGTTTCAACTCCGACTGGTGATGTTGTAACTGGGCCGCAAAACTAGTCTGTAATTCGGTTTGTAACTTAGACTGCGAGTCTTGCAATTGTGCAGTGAAACTAGACTGTGAGTATTGCAATTGTGCAGTGAAACTAGACTGCGAGTCTTGCAATTGTGCAGTGAAACTAGACTGCAGCTCGGACTGACTGTTCAAAAGACTAGACTGCAGCTCGAACTTACTGTTCAAAAGACTATTCTGAATACTGCCCTGCATATTCTACATCATCTGCATTAGAGTTTGCAGTGTGATAGGCTCTGCAGTTTGATGAACAGGAGTGGTGTTCGTCTCGCAAGTAGACTCGTCACTATCGGCAGTGTATTGCACTATCACGTCTTCTATTATTTCCTCTACGTGTGCCATGTTGATTTATCGTTTATCTTATGGATTAAACCTACTTCGTGCTATTCTCTATGCCAAATAAGCTTGTACAACAACGATTTGTTGTCCTCTATGCCTACTGAATGTTCTACTAAGCTGTCGGTCTTCTGGCGGATATTACTCACTTCACTGGAGGTTAACTGAGTTCCGTTAAATATAATACCTAATTGGCTAACCACGTTGTCGCCAAAAATTCCTCCCCAGCCTCTGTAATATAAAAGTGCCCGGCTATTAACAGGCGAGGAAAAATTATGTTAAAGATGTTTAACGTGAATCCAAGGTAACCTCATACATTCCATATGTGGTCGGCTAGCGAAACTCAGTAGGTACCTCGGCACACTATTTGCGTGCCAGTGACTTGAGCATACCCTTCCCCTGGAAATCGAAGACTGATAATTCAGATATGTATGTTATTTAATTTCAAATTATATAATGTTGATGACGTCAGCGTGAGGATATGAATGTTGCATATGATTTCCAAGGGTTGGATGCCAGGATTACTTAGAATGAAAAATACGCAACTTAAAATTAAGGACAATGTCGCGAAAATGTGTAATGGATAAAATGATGCGTCGTGACCATACTTAATTACACTAGCGAACAGGCTAAGGTAACAGACTTAATCCCAATTTAAGTGCGTTTTCTGGCAGACATTTAAGTATGTGACTTCCAAGATGGATAGGAAAATAGTGGCTGAGTTTGTGACGGAGTGTAGTGTGCGGCTAAAAGACTGGGCTCACCGGACTTCGGCTTCTTTGGCGCAGTATCCTGAGATGAAATCCGCTTCTCCCGATTCAGTGGATGGCCGACGTACGAACAGGCAAATAAGGTCTACAGGGATGAGACCTCGTTGAGCCCCGGCCCCTGGGTTCCTGACAGCAAGTTCAGGCTCGGTAATTGGCCTGACATCTTCTTCAGCTCCGGCGATGTAGTGGAAATCTCCAATCGACTTATTTGTAACTGAATTATTCTCTTCTGTCGTTCTCAACCCAAATGTCTTCACAGCTCCATCAAAATACGTGATATCTTGGTCTCAGTTCGAACGTATTCGCCCTCTTCTATTAAAAATTCTATTTCCTTCCTCAGTCCAAACGTTCCAAAACAACTTCCGTTTCTTCTTCACGCCGTTGTTTCACCTCCGGCTCGCTAATTCTCGCAGCACACCTAGCTTTGGAATTGATTCTGGCCCTTCACCTGGTCACTATTCTGATCAAATCATAAAACGCTACGTGTGAAGTATTAAGAAACCTTGGAAACCATATTTCCTCGGATAGTACAATATTATACAGTCATCAAAACAAAGCACAGTGTTTATAAAACTTCATGGCTCGGTGTGTCTATGGCCATAGATAAATACAAAAAAATATGTGAACTGGCCTACAAACAACCACCAAAATGACTTAATACGATATCTGTTGTATAGATTGAATCCTATATTACACTGATGTATGAAGAAGCATATCGAGTGCAAAAAATTATTCGGAATAATTTCTACGATTTGGAATATCAAGAAATTGGAGAGCTTTAAGGTCGATACAACATCACCCAGTTACGTCGTTACATAACCAAAGTTGAGTGAACATGGAATCAGCAGGGAAGACCACCGAATATACTGGTTGTCGGCGAGAACTTAAGGTCTGCCTTAACTGTCTGCTATTGGTGACGTCAGAACGATGGAATTATGTGCTGGAGTAGTTGTGATACGATACTATTTTATGTATTGGACGTCATCAGAGTAAACCCTGAAACAAGAGAGTTTGTATAATGTGTGAATAAATCGGCATAGTGGCTGAGATGGGTTGTTACTTACGCCGTTTTATTTTTGTGGTCGTACCTCGATAGACTGAGAAAATAATTTGAGTTACCTGTACAACATTTTGGAAATGTCTACTAGATCTATTATAACAGCGAACATCTCGTCATGTATTTTGTGGTTGACTGAAGCTGAGTTATCGTGTTTATACTAATCTGTCTTTAATTATGTATGTTGATGTTCGTATTTCATCATTTGTATGAAATTTTATTGCAGAATTATGTTGAAAGTGTGTAAATCGGGATGCCAAGTTCCTTTCTTATAGTAGTGTTATTGATTTTGTTGATATTTAACATTGTTCGCACAGGCTTCCCTTAAACTAATTCTTCTTTCTCCTAGCACTATGTTTCATATTTCTCTTTTTCGATGAGTGATATATTTTGACGGTATGAGTTTTCTTTATATATGTCTATATACTATTTTTTTTACACACAGCAAAGAAAAATGTTTTCTGCATGCTGCAGATTTAGTTTCCCATTATTTATACACGTACACGTAATGTTAATGTAAGCAGTAGGGTCCCTAAGGTTCTGAGACCTTAGACCTGGTAATGCGAGACTCCTGTGGCAGAGTTAGTCACACGTCGCGTCGATGAGTTCTCCGCTGGGATGGGGATGAAAATTGTGCGATTGACTCAGCAACAGTACGGAGTAAGGTATTTAACGGACAGGAACTATGTGGAGACAGTGCTTAAGTTGAAACTTAAATTAAGGTGTTCTTGGAACAAACCAAAACTGTTTTGTATGTTTCGCTACTCTACATGATTAGTTATGAATCTGTTCATATTGAGTTTATTAATATTGTTAGGGAACTCAGCTTCTCCCAGTGAACGTAAGTAGATCACAATCGTCACTTGTAATTGCTTTTGCTTTAGAGATATTAAACTTGCATACTAAAACTTTATTCTTTTAATCAAATATTAGTTAAATTCTTATTTATTTTATGTAGTACAACGGCCAGGTGCTACATATAGTGGCAGCGTTTTGGATCCACATCAGAGTGCTGTGGACGTAACCCACTCTGAAGGGTTTTTAGGGAATAGTAGGTAATTTAGGGATTTTTAACGAATTTCCCCGATTTTAGGAATTTTAGGGACTTAGAAAAATTTCCCCGTGTTATCACGAATTCTGCAGAGTTTTTAGAGTTTTGTTGAGAAATTTTAAGTACGAGGTGAATTAATTTGATTGCGTAATTTGTAATGAACGCACGTAATGCAGTTGTAATAGATCTTGCCTATGTTGCAGAGTGGCAACATTTACAGTGTCCCGAGGCGTTCCGCATAGTGAGCATAACAGTTAATAAGACAAATCAAATATTTTGCGAACGTGGAGACCTCCAGGACTACAACGAACATGTGTATTGTAAAAGAGCTTATTGTTTTGACGTAGATTACGTATATGGTCCTGCAGTTGAAAGAAAAACTGGTTCAGTAGATTGTGACGTTAATTTAGAGGATATAAATCCATTTACCTGGGTGAGGGTAGAATATCAGAGAACTTATTTTGATTCAGCACCACTCTTGTGCTGTACCCTACAGATACATTAGTACGTCATGCTAAAAAGATTATTCGGTGGAGGAAGTAGACGACAACAAGGCAAAGTGACTGAGTTTACAGTAATTTCAATATTTGTTTCTGCTGCAACTTGTGCAGATGCATTAAAGGGGTTAGAAGACTACTCACATAATTTAATTCATAAATTTTTTTGTAAACACACCAAGTTTAATTTGTCAACAGTTGAACCATTTCGCGAGAAATTAAAAGCGCTTATTAACACAGGTTCAGGATTAGAGATTGCATTTAAAGGTAGACCTAAGAGATCATTTCCAACACCTGCTTATAAGTTGTACGAGTACGAGTCCTCGACAGGACGCGTTGTTTTGGAAGTAGAACTAAGAATAGTACAACGTTTCATTCATAGAGATCGTGTTTACCTAGAATTTGAAATTGAAAGGCTTGATACTGATTTTCAAATAAGTGGTCCGATAGAACGAGCCGCTGCAAGTAGTCAAAATATAGACAGTAGCATAACATTTCAACCACCTAGGTCATTGCCAATAAATATTCCAAATAAAACGGTAGAAAGAACAACGAACCCAGTAAACCAGTACTAGTTGAAAACAAACCTAAGAATAAAACTCAGTATGATATTCCAAAGAAACGTACGCAAGAAAGGAAAACGTGAATTCCTTTGTCGCAGTTAGACGAGTAACGTAATTTTAATAATTTGTAAACAAAGATGAATATTGAGCTCACTATGATGGACGCTAAAGGCCAAGGAAGTGTGTGAAAGCGCACAGAGTAGAATTTGTACGAAAGACTTGTCAGTAGTTTCACTAGTTGAAAAATGGTCGGGTGAGAAAGGTTCCTCGCCTATACATGAATTTTTAGAGAGTGTCGAAAGTTCTGCCAGCTTGGGTAACTGGTCAGACAGTGATAAAGTAAGGTTATCTAAAATGAAGCTAAAATGTCTAGCAGCACGTTTTGTAGCCACTTGTCCCAGATTAAAAGATGATATAACATTTAAAATTCTGAAAGAGGAATTAACTGAGCTGTTCAAGGAACGCCAGCCATTGCAATTTTATTATTATATGTTAAATAACGTGAAACAAAAACATGGTGAAGACATACAAACTTTTGCTGACAGATGTCGCAAGTTATGCGAGAAAACTGTACAGAAATTAGATAATGCTGGAAGCCAAGAGATTTAAGAACGTTAAGCCAATCATAGGTTATTAGCAGCTTTTACAGACTGATTATTAGGTAATGTAGGGCTTCAAGTAAGATATAAGATGCCGCAAACCATGGAGGAAGCGGAACATTTAGCTATTGCACTAGAAATGACAGAAACTCGTCAGGAACGCAAAGTTAGGTTTGAAGACCCAAAAATAGGTAAGAAAGAAAGTGTTTAACATAGTCTCCAAGCAAACAAGTGTGGCGCGGGGTTACGCAAATCGTGGCAACTCTTCCAGTAGCGGTGGCTATGAAAGACAGTTTAGCATGTGTTACCGTGGTTCATTTGGTAATGGTAATAGTGTGCGTAATTTGGGAGCAGGGTGTAGTAAGCCCAAGAACACGAGTTTTTCCGACAGAGAACAGTATAGTAATGTGAGATGTTATAATTGTGGTAAATTCGGGCATATATCTAGAGATTGCCGAAATTCAGTAAATAGTCAGTCGCGACAATCCCATGGTCCTAGGAACCCAGGGAACGTCAACGTTAACAGTGCTCCACAGAAATCTGTTGGTGGTCGCCCAAACGCGCAAAGCCGTGTGTCAACCCCCGGCACCACGCGGCAGTAATTACGGTAATAGAAGGAAAAGAGACTGTTGTAACTGTTCTTGTCGTTTTTGATCGACACAGGATCAGATGATTCTCTTGTTCGACCTAGAATCAGCAAGCGTGAAGTCGATGAATCTCGGTTAGGAGCGAAAGGCATAACTGGAGATGCGCTCCAGATCACAGGTACCCAAAATATCGATAATCGGTTTGACGGAGAATGCTATCCACACCAGTTTCTAGTTAGTACGTCAGAGCTACCGTATCCAGGTATTCTAGGAACTGACTTTCTTAGACTGCATAATGCCAGAATCGATTTAAAAGAATATAAATTATTTCTTAAAGATGCAAATGAAGTAGAGTTATATGATACATGTAAACAAGATAACAATAGTGACTGGAAATGAGATGGGAACCTGATCAACTCCGAACTCGTATCCGATGTGTCACAAGAACCAGAATATCATGAAGTTAGATTAATACATAACACGATTCTGCCACCAAAGTCTGAAAGTATCGCGGATGTTGCATTGCACGTGGCGAATTGGGACGCTGACTCGAAAACGCTTCTGATAGAACCGGCATTGACGAATGTTCCAGGCGTCCGCGTTGCAAGGGCAGTATGTAATTTAAATCTTACCAGTAAGAGCCTCGATCATTCGGAGGTATGTAGTGGGAGCAATATGGCTAATATCGTTACAGGGATGAAGATTGGGCAACTCAGTGAGACGAGTTTAGTGAACGGTGTGAACGACCGTTAGGGTACATGTGTGTGCGACGAATCGGTGCTCATGAGGGTGTGCGCTAGTAATGTTATCCCCTTTGTTACGGGTCAAAGGGATGCGTCTCAGTGTATCGCACTTCATCGCGGTCACGTCAAAGGAGGCAAGCAGGCTAAACGTCCTGATGGGCGCGCATAAGATGAAGGTCCAGTAGTCATGGGTGGGCTAGCCGAAGAGACCGTTTACAGGGTCGGTCTAGTTGCTGAGGACTGTCATGTGCCTCAGAGAGTGTCTAAATGAGTAACAGCGCTGGTCAAAATCGTGAACATTAGTAAAGAGATGCTCATTGTGCCAAAGGGTACATTGGTAAGATATGCCGCACTTGTAGCTGAGATTGCTGGAGCACTATTTGTGAAAAGTAGCGTACCCCGTAGATCCAAATGTTGTTGTGTTAATTGTGCTGTCTCGGAACCTGGTGTATCAGAGTTATTGTTGCCACAAAATGATGTAGAACCACGGAGAAAAATCCTCACAACCGTCCCTGGAAATTTGAGTATGTGTTCGCTTCCATGCTCCAAAGCTTGTGAAATCCCCTCGAGCCAAGTTGTGTGTTGTGTTGCATGTAGTGCATTTCGAAAAGGTCACGGAGCAGGGCAATTTGTGTCGCTGTTGTCCACACCACCCCAGAGTTGTTAATGTTGTTGAGTCAGGTGAGATAGTTCCCAGACAGGGAAACCCCCAATCCTGCAGAAGTTGGCCAAATAGCTCAAATAGTGAAACTGCGAGGAGCAGAAATTGTGCGAAACGTGAGATATTTTGTGAAGTATGTGACGATAGAAGTTGTTTAAAATATGTTGAGAGTAAGGTACCAAGTTCACGTAAAATTAGAGATGATCAATGAATACAAGGCAAATGTCATGACAATAAATGTGTTGAAACTGGTAATAATAATGTTTATGAGAATTATAATGAGGAGAATAGTGAATATTGCAAATCGTCGAGTTGTGTAAGTTAGTCAGTTGTTAGGAGAAATAAGTTGTCTAAGGAGGAGATTAAGGAGATAGTGAGAAATAAGTTGAAACATTTAAAGAAGGCTGATTTTGATATAATGTTCCCAGTGTTAATGAGATTTTCAAACGTATTCCAGATAGAAGGAAGCTTAAATTTTGGGTGTAAGAGCTTATTAAAGCATAAAATAGATACAGGAGAGGCCAGACCAATCAAGTTAAATCCATATAGAGTTCCTCATGCGTTGAAACCAGTGATAGCAGAACAGGTAAATGATATGTTAGATAAAGGGATAATTTCAGAGAGTACATCACCGTGGCAGTTTCCAGTTGTTATAGTAAAGCAAAGAAACAAAGATTGATCGATTAAGTCGCGATTCTATATCGACTTTCGGCGTCTAAACAATTTGACACGTAAAGACCCGTATCCTCTTCCAAACATAACGGAAACACTAGATTCTTTGCATGGATCATGTTATTTTACTACCCTAGACTTAGCAAGTGGGTATTTCCAGATAGAGTTGGAGGATGAAGCGAAAGAGAAAACAAGCTTTGCGACTTTCATGGGAAAATACGAGTTTAATAGATTACCATTTGGATTATGTAACGCACCAGCTACATTCGAGAGATCAATGGAGAATTAAGTCCTAACAGGTTTATTAGGGGCGGAGTGTTTAGTATACCTTGATGATATTATAATTTTCAGCAATATGATAAAGGAACATGCAGACAGAATGCATAAAGTATTGAGTAGAATAGAAGAGGCCAATTTGAAAATACAACCTAGTAAATGTTAATTTGTACAAGATAGTGTAGAGTACTTAGGTCATGTTGTATGTTTGCGTAGAGTTGAACCAAATCCTAAGAATTTAAAAGCAATTAAAGAACTTCCCAGACCAAAGAACGTAAATGAAGTAAGATCAGTAGTAGGTTTATTTCAATATTATAGAAAGTTTGCTCCGAAGTTTGCCGAATTGGCAAGACCCTTAACTAAATTGACTAAGAAGGAAGAACCATTTAATTGCGGTTCAGAACAAGAAGAAGCATTTAAGTCTTTGAAAGAAAAGTTAGTGTCCTATCCAATTTTAATATATCCAGATTTTTCACAAATGTTTATAGTAAGTACAGATGCTAGTAATTATGCTATTGGCGCAGTTTTGTCTCAGATGAGAGATGGTCAGGAGAAACCAACTGCATATGCCAGTAGACAATTGAAAAAGGCAGAGTTAAATTATAGTACAACAGAAAAGGAATTATGTGCCTTAGTTTTTGCAACAAATTATTTTAGAGCTTATTTATATGGTAGGAAATTTAAGGGTCATGACAGATCATGCAGCATTAAAATGGTTGTTAAATTTAAAAGATACGAGTTCTAGATTGACTAGATGGGCATTGAGATTGTCAGAATTCGAATATGATGTAGAACACAAACCGGGTAAAAAGCACCTTTATGCAGATTGTTTATCGAGAATGGTATATACAGTAAACACAGATATTATTTCAAGTGACGTCATTGTAAAGGAACAAAATAATGATAAAATATGTCAGGATATAATTAAAGAAAACAGGGAAGAATATTTTAAAGATGATATAGGGATTTTATGTAAGAAAGGAGATAGAAATTTAATTGTAGTACCAATGAGTCTTGTTTCTAGAGTATTAGAACATCACCATATAACTCCATTTTCAGCTCACCAAGGAGTAAAACGTTCTCAGAATTTGCTAAGTACAATATACTGGTGGCCTAGTTTAAAGAAAGACGTAGAAGAATATATTTTAAAGTGTGAAGATTGTATACGAAGAAAAAGTAATAAAGCAGTAAGAGCTCCGATAGGTTCCTTACCAGAAGTGTCATATCCATTTCAATTAGTTTCATTGGATATTCTTGGTCCATTACCAATACGTTAGAGCGGAAATAAAAATGTATTAACGTTTATGGATTATTTCACGAGATATTGTGAAGCAGTTCCGATGCCAGATCAGAGTGCAGAGACTGTAGCTAAATATTTTGTAAAACAGATAGTGTTAAAACATGGTTGTCCAAAGAGATTACTTACGGATCAAGGTAGGAATTTTGTGTCAAAATTAATGTTAAAAACATGTAAGTTATTGAAAATTAAGAAGTTACAGATGACACAGTTTAGACCTCAGAGTAATGGTAGAGTAGAGAGGTTACACAGAACTCTAGCAGATATGATATCGCATTATGTAGATGATTATGGGAGTAATTGGGAAGATTACCTCCCTTATGCTGTTCATGCGTATAAGACAACACCACATTCAGTAACAGGATATAGTCCACATTTTATGTTCTATGGGAAAGATATTCGATTACCACCCTTAGTGGACCTCATTTGTCAGGGAGATGCAAATCAGAGGGGTAATCCTGCAGTAGAACCAACCCTAGGGCATCTCAGTTGTCCGGGAGAGAAAGCAACTCAGAGGGGTAATGCTGCAGAAGAACACATCGATAGGTTGAGAGAAAAATTAGTAGAAGCTTATAAGATAGCTAGAGAGAGGAACAAAGTAGCTTCTGAGAAACAGAAATAATATTATGATAGGAAAACTAAAGTGCCACATATTGAGGAAGGTGATTACGTATATTTGTACACACCCAGAGTTAAGAAAGGTAGTGTGTCAAAGTTTCATAAGTACTGGTCTGGACCCCATAGAGTATTGCGTAAGTTAGGTAAAACTACGTATGAGATTGAGTTAGATAAACGTAAAGTAAATGTATACAGCGATAGATTAAAATTGTCGAAGGGAGACTCGGGACAAGGTAACCCGATAGCTGTGGAAACAAATGCAGAATTTAGAAAATTAGATCCGCGGAAAATAAGGAAAACAAAGGATAAAATAAAACACAGTACTGTAAATAATGAAAATGCGCATAGCAATGATGTCGAAAAGGGTGAATTGCAGAGCGGTTCAGATGATGATTCTGATGATAGTGGTAGGTATCCCACGTCACGCCCCATTCTAAACGACACAAATGAGATAGATGATATTAATGAGATAAATGATATAAGTGAAATAGGGGAAGTAGAAGAAATAGTTGCAGAAAGTCCTTGTGAAAATAGCCTTCCTGAGAGATAGTGATGACGAAAACGAAAATAATGTTGTAGACGACGAGTGGGAACCGTCGAGATATCATAGGGCAAGGGTCCAATCTACAAATAATGAGAGATATAAATTGCGTTTGCGTTCCAATGCAAGAAATAATTTAGGTGAAATGACTGACGAAATCGAGAGTAATGATGAGTAACAAATTAATTAGTGATGAGTGTCAAGTATTCTGTCATGTTAGAAATGTCACTGTGACAATGTTATGTTGAGAAATTAAAGAGAGAGATAAAGACTTAGAATCAGGAAATTGGTTTGCATTGCAGATCACGCCCTAGGAACTGGCGTGATACTGGTGCAAGGAAATGATGTGCTGTTGACGGGAGACAAGTGGACGATTGTGCTAGACCTACCCATCCGAGAATTAGAAAGCTTATTGTCAACAATTAAGTCAAGAGTAAATTATGTTGAGAAATTAGTATGTGAACATTATGAGAATCTTACAGGGATATATCACAAAGCCCCAATTCTTGATAAAATAATTGATGATATAGAAGGAGAAGTTTCTGAATTATTGATGATATTGCCAAAGGCAGATAAAAGAGTTAAGAGAGGATTAATTGATGTAGGAGGTTCAGTGTTAAAGTTTTTATTCGGTACTCTTACGAATGATGATTATGTTAGAATACATGAGATAACAGGAAAGTTAAATGAGAAACAGGAGAAATTGATACATATAGTAGAAGAACAGTTAACATATATGAATAGCTTAACAGATAAAGCAGATAAAAATACGAATTATATTTCAGTTTTAAATAAGAAGTTAATTGACGAAATTAGTGTAATATATTCGCAAGGTAGAGAAATGGAAGTTACAATGAATCTAATTAAAACTACGGTAAATTATAACAGTGTAATACGAGAGTTTGAAGTGACATTAGAATTGTTGAAACAAAAAGTGACAAAAATAAAAACCTCTTTAGATATTATATCTAGAGGAAAACTTCCTAGTGTATTGTTAACTCCAGGTAATTTGTCAGAAATATTGAGAGGCATAGCTTTAAAGTTACCAGATGATAAAACATTAATTGCAGGAGTAGAGTTAGATCACGTGTATAATTATTATGAGATTACAATGGTACATGCCTTAGCAACTACGGATAGTATACAAATAATAATTGAATTTCCTTTGAAATCTATGAACAGATATTTTACGATTTATAGAGCTTATCCATTTCCAATCTTTGATCAGAAGTTAAAGAGATTTGTTCAGATTGTACCAAGTCATCCTTATACAGGTATTTCAGAGAACAGACAGTTCTTTGCTCTTATGACAGAGGCTGATTTAAGTGAATGTAAAGGAGGTAGTAATGTAGTTTGCCCAGCCAATGTCCCAACGTTTTCTATAAAGGTTCCGAATTGTTTAATGAGCATGATAATAGAGACGAGTCGTGATTATAGTTTGTGTAAGAGAGAAGTGCTAGATAATTCATTTATGCCAGTGTTTATTAGGTCAGTTGATGGAAATAGTTGGTTATTTTCAATATCAGAGAAAATGAAAATTACTAAAGTTTGCTCAGGTAAAGAAAATGGTACAAAAGTAGTAGATGGGTGGATACAGGCGCAAGGACGGATTTCTCAGGTAAGCAATTGTATGATTTTGAATGATCAAATTCAACTACTCTCACATAGTAATAAAGTAACTCAAGTAAAATATAATTTCCAAGATGTTAAGTTGCCAGATATAAAGTCTTTGTTAACGGTAGAAGAAAGTAAATAGATTGAAACAGCAGAAGTAGAATTTCAAATAAACACAAGTCATGTTAATTATGGATCGAAAGTTGATTTAAAACACTTGATGTCACAAGTAAAACAATTACGAAACAGTAAGATTGCAGAACTACAAGGAAGGAAAGAGCTGTCATCCTTAGCTATAATTATGGGTCTTGGAATCGTCATACTCGTCCTGTTCTGTCTGAGACGACAGGTGATATCCCTGGTAAAGAGACGTCTACAGAGGAAGGAGGGTAATTGACGCGAGCTGATGGCAGACCATGATGTTTCGTCCGAGAGTCAACGTGAGGACATCGAGCTGTCCGAGAACCGGAGCCGAGCCCAGCAGCCTGTTCAGGCATCCATATATATATAAATATATATATATATATATATTCAATGAATCACAAGTTGATATATCAAATTAAAAATATGTTAAATATGTTCATATTCAAGTTGTTTGTTGTTCAAATATTCAAGTAATTGTAAACTGTTCGCATATATACGACAAGAGTAAATATTTTAATGTTTAATGTTAAGTAAGTTTATTAAATCAAATGCAGTAAACCCTCGTTTTACTGGACTAGTTGGGGGGAGGTGTGGTCCGGTAAATAAGATGTCCGGTAAATCAGATGTCCGGTAAATCGCAAAGTACCAAAAACGGCACACGGAAATAAACAAGATCTGTAGCAGTGTGATAGCGTGGCAACGCAGCATGTTTGTTGTCATTTAATCTTCGGAAGAGAGGCGAGGGGGAAGGTTTGTGATCACTTGGCGGTAACAGAAAGATAAGCGTGTGTCTTGTCCGCTCATGGGGATATCCAAGGGTGGAGGGTGGGGAAAAGTAAAAGGAACCAAAGGTTGGGCGGGGGAAGAGTAGAAGGAGAAATAGGTTTGCTAACAGCTTGGCTTTATGTTACGTTGCGTTGGTAACCTGTGACACGTGAACTTGAGCTACCATGTAACACAAATAAAAAATTTCCAGCTAAACTACCACTGTTTGCATCCTGACGCAGTATCGTATACCGTGTCTATGAGATAATAATCTAGCCGCTGTTCTCGAGACTCTTTCTGAAAGGGAAGGGACAGAAATGCTGAGCGTGAGAAAGGCTTGTGTTGTGCTAGTTTGTCCATAGCAGATCTTATCTCTACATCTCGCACATTTACATCACACGAGCGTCATTGAACATACACTGCCTCGTCATGCGAAGATGCAGTAGCAAGTTTCATGTGTTTCCTGGGGGCTTATGCTTGAGTTTTTAATCACACACAACTTGAAAGCCGAATTGTATTTTTTTTAACTTGGAGAAAGGTTTTTAAGATTTTAACTTAAAAGAATGAATAGCCGAACAATAAAACAATTTCCATGTCCTGAAAACGACCACTCGGTTTCTAACTCGCAAGCGACTGAAAACTCGAGCATAAGCCTCCTGTGCCATTTTTTTGTTCAACATCATATTTCAACACATAACTCTTCAACTTGTCTTTTGCTTTACGAATGTCCGATTCAGTTTGTTTCTTGTCACCATAATCATCACACAACTTAGCTACCGAAACACCAGCCTCTTAACTTTTCTATCACTTTAATTTTTTGCTCTATGACAAAGTTACTCTCTTTCATTTCTGTCTTGTTGCAGACGCCATTTCATTAAAAAAACGCACTATCTTTAACGCGCACGTAATCAACTACGTAAAAATTCAAGTGGACACAAAAGTCGTTCCTGCCCGGACACGTCAAAACACCGCTGAATTACTAGCTCTGCTTACCATCTTACGCGGCTATCTGTGTGCGCGCGACTGATGTCACTCATCAAAGCAAAATAACCAGGTAGGTTTTGCGCTATTGATCTTACAGTTCCGTAAAAAATTCAGGTAGACAATCATTCTTGCCCGGACACGGCACATATCCCGATGCGCGATTAAAAATAGCTCTCTCTACCATCTTACACGGCTATCCGTGCGCGCGCCCGATGTCACTCACCAAAGCACAATAACCAGGTAGGTCTTGTGCTGCATGTGACAAGTAGACCCGACATTGAAATAATTTTGTCTGTTAGATTTTGTCCGTTAAATACGAAGTCCGCTGAATGGAGGTCCGATAAAACGAGGGTTTACTGTAGTAGCACGTAAAAGAAAATAATCACAATGTACACTGCATGAGAAATATAATGCTACAACAGAGAGAATTGCATATGTCAAAGACATTTGCTATAAAATGAAACCGAGAGATGGAGATAGAACTTTTATTATATTTATCACAAGGGAATTTAAAATGTTTTATGTGTATATATTGAAATGTTTGAAGTGTATTATGTCATGTATTGATTGTTTAAAATTTATTGATTTGTTTCAGATTTCCAATAGTGTATTCTGGATTGAGTTATGTGAATTCACTAGGGAAAAACTGACACACGTATTTCTTTGAAATATTTTAATTTGGTTTTGATCAATTTAAAGTAATGTTGTTAAAGTTTAAGTTCAGTCCGTTAGTAGAATGTATTTTTCATTTCTTTAGCGTGGAACAGATTCATACGCTTCAAAAAACAAAGACGACATTGCGTGCTGCGCAGCGAGCCGTATCTGCGCGACCAGAAAGAGCACATCCTTTAGCAAGATGCTATCGCCGCGCCGGCGGACACTTCTCGTCGAACGCAGGAGGAGTCAAAGAACTTTATTACACTTGCATATACTACAGTCCAATCAAGCTAGCATTTCCAAAGAACTTTCCGAGCATCTAACTGATGATCTTCCGACTAGAGAGACCTAGGCTAGATGGGAGAGGTTGTTGTAGTGCCCAGAACACAGTTCAGACATTGCATTAGAAAGCAGTTCGCCTCACATACATGTTATCAACGTTGTCCTGTAGTTACACATCCAGTACAAGTTTATTATAGAGTTGTTTGTCAGACTCTGGCCGCGTGACTAGCCCTCACATGACCAGTATTTCCATGTGGTCATATCCTGTTTGTTTTAACATGTACTGCCTCCTGACCAAGTCAGTAAAAACCAGTTGTATCAGTCCAGGGAGCCAATTCTTGAAATGATGCGAGATTATTCCATTGCGAATTTGGTCGGAATTTCGTAATGGATTCCATTTTGCTATTCTTGAGTGAAAATAACTTCGAAATGAAATTATTCCATGCGGAAAAATTTCACATGCTCTTGGGGTCGTGAGATGCGATTCCGCAACGCCTTGAAGACGGCAGCCATGACACTTTTACCGTGTATTTGTACAACCTCACTCTTTCAAACAGACGAAATAAAGTATTAAAGTACTGCAGAGTGCCCGCGCGTATTTTTAAATGATGTTAATACTAAGCTAGTTCATTTTATAATACACGATCGCAACAAATCATTAATTTTATCAGGAAACATGCACTTAACGTTACATGTATGCACAGAACAGTATTATATGTATAATGAGAGACGAAGAGTATGTGATACTATAGCGTAGTGGTAATGGCGCTTGGCTAAATGCTCTGTGCTGAGTATTTTTGAAAATAGGTTCGAGGCGCATCGCCTTCTTATCGTTTTTTTTTATGTAGCAAATTCTTTACTAATTTGCAATTTTATCAACGAATTTAAATATTTTTTAATCGTTGTAACGTAATTATTCGAAGTTCCATACAATGTAGACCTACTGTAATTTTACTAACCCAAATTTTGTATAGAAAATTCCGCTCAAGAAATAACCAATAAACCAACTCTTCATATCTCCTTTTGTGGTGACTTAAATTTCAATACCTACGAGAAGTGTGCAATACAAAAACAATCTTACGTAGCAAATTTAAGCTTTGCAAACAGCCGTGCTCGTTAAAAAAAAGGCAACGTCGTTATGTTCGTAAAGTAGGAGCAAGATGGCAGCAGTGTCCTGAATTTCTTATAAAACGACTTGCGAATTAAATGTCTCCTGATAAAGACTTTGTAACTATTTGTACGCAATAATATTTAATTACAAAACACGTTGTTTGTTAATTATATATATTTTCTTTATAATTCCATTTATACGCGTGCGAATATTGCGCGCGACCACAGAACAAACGATTTTTTCCTCTAGAGGGTGCGTTCAGTGCGTCATACAAGTAGAGCGTTCTTTTCACTCGCAGATTTCTGCCACGGGAGTGTGACCGGATGTTCGAAACTGAGGAAGATCTCGTACTAAGATTCCGCACTTCGGAATTTCAACTCAAGAATACCATTCTGCCATAGTGAGATAAATGTTTCGAAATTTAGTAAGTGAAATTCGTCAATTCGAAA